>VMKM01001318.1:0-155407 GCA_008360985.2 Macquaria ambigua | reverse complement strand
GTTATCATTATAAATCAGTGAATAGATGTAGTCACTGGAAGGTCTAGCCTGACATAGCACCTCTACATTATTAGGGCTGGTTAACACTGGCTGAGAGCACAATTTCTCCAACAGTGATTATATACATGGTGTCTAGTCAAGGACCTTTTTCAATGTCATTCCCCATCTATCTCTTGTTTTTAAAGATTTTAGTTTGACACGTACAGTAGCTGATAAAAATCAATCAAAATGTTCTTGAGCAACTCAGATTCCAATCATTACTTCTGGACATCCCCTTGTTGGAATTGAGCATTCCAGGCAGGTGATAAAGTACCTCAAAAGAATGAAACAAAGACACATAAAAAGAGCTTGATGCAGAAAGAGAGATGTTCATTCACACTCCATCCCTCCACAAGGCAGAGGCAAGTGTTTCTGGCCAGAGCAACACTAGCCTGCTCTGTACCACCACCATGCCAACACCAGCTGGAGATCCAGCTTCCCCTCTGCTGTACACAGCTGCAAATCCCCTCAGCCGTTCTCAAAGGCTCCTTTGGAAAGTGGAGCATGCGGCAAGAGCCAAAATGTCAGCTCTTTTAGCAGGTGGACAGCTGATCTGCGTAGAAAATAGGCCTTGGCAGGCTAGTAAGACAGCAGTGTCTTGAGGTGCAACAAAAAGCCTCCCAGGAGCATAATCTCCCCCTTCAGAAGATGTGTAAGCTGCAGCTTTCAAGGAACAGAATCAGCAGATTTCTCAGCAGGAAAACAGCAGCCTTTGACACCCAGTGACACAGGAAAGAGGTTCCTGACAAATTCTAAGTGCACATAAACCCTGTCCATACTTTGCAGAAGAGAACATAACTTCTGGGAAAGAAATCTTAAAGACATTAAAGAAAAGCTGTTCCAGACCCTGAAAAGGCCAAAGTTTGCTTTTGTTCAGTTTTCCATGCTGGTATTTTGAACACTGAGCTCCTTGACAAGATCACTCCAAATAAAATGTATTTCATTTGAGGTTTGTTGGAGGAGTCATTGAAGAGGCACTGAACTAGGTTGATCTTTAGTTGTGCTTCAGTCATGTTTTGACACTGAGTTCTTTGTCAGAGACGGTTTCATTTAAGCTCTAGCTGTGGAGTCAATACTTGTAAAGCTGTGGACTATGCACAGGTCTAAGACTTAGAGTATAAGATAATGTGCTATTTGGAAGATCTAACGGTAATCACTGCCCAGACGTTTTCCATAATACAGCCTTCTCACAGACATCTAACAACATCTCCATAATGTCACAGTCATCTCACAGTCATCTAAAGCAGGCTATTTAAACTGCATTATTTCCTTGGCCTTGTATCTAAAGTGGTCACAGTGGGATGCAAGAGAAGCACTGGAGATCTTTCTTTTACAGTAAGAGACGGGCGATACAAGCAGAGATGGCCAAATGTGAGCTTTCCATGAGCTGTGTGACCATGTTTCCACCCCTAACTCATGTTTTATAGAAGACTTTATGAATTAATTGTGCGCCTAGGGAAGACGGTGACTATGATGGCCATGGATGAGTGAAGAGCCAATGGCACAAGGAAGGTTTCGCTTTACTTAGATTGAGCTGTTTGTTGGTGTGTGTACCATTTTGAGGAGTACAGACATCCAACTGTCCTTGGAAAATCTGATAAGCAGCTAACTGTAAATCTGTACTAGCTTCGAATGTAAAAAGGGCTTAATAGGGGCTAAGTTCAGGTCACAGTTAAAATTCATTTTTGATGTAAAGAATTAATGATTTAGAAAAGAGACTTAGGGCACTGACTTATATGGAAGTTAAAAGAAGATCATTGAATCAGGCAAAACACAAGAACATGTGTGTTTGTGTGATACACGATAAGTGTGTGTGCATGTGTGTGTCTTTTCTCCGGGGCCACCTAATGGACAACATAAGCCAGAACACCTCTAAACGAGGCATGACAGCACCCAGGCCACACCGTGCAATTTATGGGCCACATGCACTGTCCTAATTCACCTTTCTCCTGTTTGTCTCCTGTTAGCAGTCCTTCAAACCAATTAACACCTAGACAACCATTCAGGTCTGATTCCAAACGGCTGGATGCAATTAGAAGAAGGAAACATGGCCACTTATGGCAGGAAGGGGATTTAAGACACTGGGCTGGGAATTGAGACTACTGTTAGTTAGCCTAATGATTGGGAGGTAGACAGTGGTTGCAGATAATTGTGAGGGAAAATCGAGGGTATGGCAAATACAGAATAATTCCTTCCCAAGATTCAAACTTGGTAAAATCTTTGGCCTAAACTTTGGTATTAGGTGGATAAAGTTACACTGAAATAGTTTTTAAAGAATAAAGACTGGAGTATAATGGTCCTGCATGCTGTTTTGTGATCATTTTTTTCTTCACTTAAAGGGTCCCATGGGAAAAAAAGGCGGCACTCCACTCTGATCTCCAAAGGCTCCGCCCCATCCAGATTATCGCTATGTGGGACTGGCGCCAGCGGTTTTGGCTTGGCTCAGGTTCCCAGCATTGCCCCCTTCAGTGAGGTTGTGTTAGGCGCAAGTCACGGCACTCATTAGCAGAAAAACAAAGACAAACCGCTGCTGGTCTGAATCACGACCGCCGACCAAGATCTGAAAATGTGTCCTGGAAATATTACAGTAGGCCGCGCAGCACGACTGTTTGTGGAGGGCTTTGAAGACAAGGTGCATTTTCACATGTGTGGCAAAGGTTTTTACCTCAAAAGCATTCCATTCTGTAAGGTAATGCAGCCTTGTTTTCTACACATAAACAGAATTGGGTCAGAGTGATCACACTAGAGGCGTGTGCAGTAGCGCCATCCAGTGGTTAGAAAAATATCCTGCTACCTAGAAGACACAGACGTGTTACCCGCCACCGAAGTGTGTCTTGAAGAGTCCTCACTACAAGTCAAGTCAAGTTTTAAATTGTAATGAAATAGCACAAAATCAAATATCACAAATTTGCAAGGGGGTTTAGAATTTGTTCAGCATACATCACCCTCTATGCTTAGACGCTTGGTTCAGATAAGGAAAAACTCCCCCAAAAAACAACTCTTTGATAGAGAAAAAAGGAAGAAACATTAGGAACAACAACAGAGGAGGGATCCCTTCCTTCATGGATGTATTAAGGAGATTAATTCATTCATTCCTATGAAAGTTGCTCACTGGGCACATAGGCCGAAAAAGCCTCAGCAGGCTTCCTCACACTTTTGCGTTTTTGGTGCCCGTAGAGAGTCCTTCTCCAGCCAAGCCAGTTGAGAGCATGCACGTCCGAGACTTCCGCTGGCCAAGCTGGCTGACTTCCTGTTGGCTCCAGGCACACATTAATCGGAAAAAATTATTAAATTACACGTCTCAAGACTTTCCAAATGCTATTTTGGGCTAGTGTGCATCACGTCATGAACACGGAAGTTGTTATACCCTATACATTACAATATAGAGACACAGAATGATACGATGGTCAGATAGTAAGTAATATCTATATGTACAGTGCATAAACCTGTATCTAAAGACATAAGTTAGTGTTAGAATAACATGACAGAAACCCTTGATCCCACGTAAATGTCTGTATTTTCATTTCTTCCAACAAGGCGACATCAGACATTGAACTGGGCCAGCCTCCCCATTTTCCTCTGTGGCTTGTGAATTATTTATTCCAACCAGAGGCTCATACATACAGCTTAACTATATGATGGACTAATGAGGGCTATTGATCGAATAATTGATTGCTTTATGCATGGCCTAACTGACTGCCCACTGATCCATTTGGGCAGCTCATTACTTAATATGCATTATTCAGAGCTAACCACTAACCAGTGCAGTATCATCTGAGGAATGAATGTCAACAAGAATATAATAGCAGAGTCAGGACCACATCAAAACCTCAATGACTCTTTCAGTGCAGTGAATAAGCACACCACTGCAGAGTGGTAAGAGCAATACAACGACTTCCAGGTTTGATTTGTCAATTGATGACACAGGGCCAGTATAGTCTTATATTTATCCAACCTGCTCTTACCCTGTTTTCAAACTATAACCCTGAATGTAACTTCTCATATTCCCTAAGTTTTACCAGTTGCTTTATCCATCCTTGACTATGTTGGCCTTTTAATCCCATAAAGATTGACAGATCCAGCAACACAGACCTTTGTACTGTCGAGCTTTGCCTTTCAAATAAGTGACTACAGTATGTTTGGCTTGCATCCTAGAGAGGCATCAAATAATGTGCTCTTTAAGTTTTTCCCACAGATTTAGAGGTGAACCACAACACAGCCGTATTCTCTTCTCCTTGTCTGGTAACAGAACCCAAGAAAACCCCCTCTAGAGAGTACTTTACAAGAAGTAAATTACTAAACGCCCACACACTGACTCTGACCTGTACTGGCTTTCTGGCTCGACTATGAGGGCTTGTGTTGCAACACAGCTGGCTGGCCCACAACTAGAACTTGGACTGTACCATTGTGCTCACTTAGCATCCTTCCTGTGAGTGATGGTTCAAGAAACACTGGCAATGCAATGAAAACATTGCTCTTTTACTGTAAATCTGTAATTACAGCACACTACAATGCAGTCTGCTGTCTAACTGAATAACAAGCCGGGGGTTATGGCCTACTTTTCCTATCCTTTTTCTATTTTCTGTAGTGCTATCAGACATGTTTCCATTTCAGAGTAAACCATGTGCACTGACCATTTGACAGAGCTGACAGGAGTGGGATGCCCTCCTGCCTTCCTTTTCAATAAAACAGCACTTTGAGGTCTCTCTGAGATCTTTTTCTAAGAACCACAGAAAGACAGGATGAAGAGGGAGGAACAGTGGGAGGGAGAAAAAGAGTGAGAGAAAGAGAAAATGTGACTGTAATGACATACTATGGAGAATAGAGGGGTCTCCAGAGGAAGTTGAAGCTGAAAGCATCCAAATCGACTTCCTGAAAAAGCAACAGCAGTGGTGCGTATACTGTATGTGGAATGGGTCAACAGGGGCTAACTAGCCAGGGTCGTCCTGGGTTCATCACAGTGTGGGCAGTTCAACTTTCACTTCTTAGCTTGGCCTTCGTTTTCCATTAAAGCTAACTTGACTTTAGCTGTGTCTGACACCGTGGCTCACTGTAGATGCTGGTCCTTTTTTAGTCTACACTTCTTTGCAGACAGTGCCAGTGTAAGGCAATATCATGAGAATGATGCTACAAGAGCTAATCTACTAAAATGAATAAGTCCATATGCAGTGCAATGATACTAAGAGACAATACTGACAAAATGGCTAGAGCCTCCTTTATTGTTTTGGGGCCAACTATGCTCTGTCTCCAATAAATAAATGTGCACTACACGCCAAGTATGCTCACATTTCTCACTCACACTCACAGCAGTGCATTCATGACATGACAGTGCTTATGTATGGCATATTTCAACCAAATTCTCTATATAACTCATGCAACAGTGTGAAGCTAAATTAGCTTATCAACCGGGGAAAATTCCAAAGTAGGGTGCAAGCAAGAGAAGACATTTTTTACAGATAAAACGTGTGTGTCAGTACATTCCTCTATGAGAGGTTTAAGGATAAATGACCCCCTGTCCTCGCACCCTGCAGCAGTCATAACGCAGTAATGTTTCATGCATCACTGCCAGGCTAGGATGCATGCATAAATAAACTTCAGTGATCCGAACTCTCGGGTATAAGAGGATGCTATTACAGTGCAGGGTTGATTTAACCCCTCAAAACTACGTGTTCTGTCTCCCTATCAGTGCTTGGGGAGGACATTGCTCTGAGTAGTTAATTAATTATATCTTAACATCTCTGTTTCTTTCCCTAGGACTGGGACTGACCACGCCCCCACCACCCCAACCCCCAACAGCTGGATGCCTGGACCTCCTGCATGTGGGGACAAACTCACACAACATTGTTGGGGTCATGGGAATGTGTTTGCTTGGCCTTTAGGTGATTCCACTGGGACAAAGTTAAATGTCCCCATTCATTGGCTATTCACATTCTTTCTTCTAATTAAAGAGCAGCAGAATGCCGTCCAGGTTTATGATCTATTTACAGTTCTAATTTGGCCCACAATGGAGCACGTTGGAGCAATAAACATTTGGCCATTGATAATAGAATAGTAATTGTCCAGCAAAATGGCAGCAGTAGAATGGCAAATGGCAGCACAAGAAGCAAAGCCGAACCAAGCTCCTGCTATTCATGTCCCTTCCCCGTTGCCCCAGGTTCAATGCTGGTTTCCTGCCAGTTCCTTACCGTTTCAGTCGACAGACATAGAAACAGACACACGGGACACTCACAACAAGCACCTGGAAACATTCCCCAGTACCAGCGTCATTAATGAGCCAGGTTATCCACAGTCCTCCAGTGTCGGCTTGGATGCCAGGTCAGGGTTTGTCACTAATGGGGCTCTGTGAGTGCCAGGGTACCAGAGCTGTGAATCCCCCAGAGAGGCATCAGTCTGAAGGGCCTAAGACTCTAATTGGGGGAGCCCATGTACATAAATGACAGATTATGACCTATAAATGAGAATTTATGTGACCATTAGACGTGCCGGGTGATCCCGGCAGAGATGGAGAAGGCGCTCATTAGCTATGCATTCAGAATGCCTGGCTCTGCCTAATTAGCCTGATGATATGCAGGCTACAGACATTTCCTTGTTTCCACCCTCAAACATTTCAGGCTTGTTATTTTGGTGCACTTTCAGGCACCATTAGAAGGTGATCTGAATTTGTTGTGTTTTAACTGCATTTATGTGTGAAAATAACAAAAACAAGGCATCAATAGCAGCTAGGAATCCATGCTAGGTGAGAAAACCGTTGCCAGTCACTACAATATAGTGTGATAGCAATCCAACTTCAGCAGCTTTATGAGACAAGCCTCCCTTGTCACCCTGAGAGTGGATGAAGGGAATATTTACCCAATATTAAAATATGCTTTGATTTGATATATCCGCAGGGAAGGGATATGTCTAGAAAAACGTCAAAATCAATGCGCTTGTCCGAAGGTCTTCAGTTGAACGGTAATATCTGGGAGATTGATCAGTGTGATTAGGGATTTGGCAGTAGACTCAAATATTTGCACATGAAGTGGCAGTATTAGTGCTGTAATATTGAGTGGTGGTGGTGGTGGTGGTGGGAAGGGGGTGTCATGGAAGGAGGAGGTGAAGACAGCCTGGAGAGAGAGGGTGATAAAGACAGAGAGATGGGCAGACTGTGTGACTGCTTAGTACATGTTTTTCAAACCAAATAATTAATGGTTATTAGAGTCCATATATTGGTAATTATATACTATTGTGCTTAAAAGCCAAACAATGCACATAATCACAAATAATGCCACTATGATGTGTGACATACATTGTTTGTTTTTAATGAATTGCATACTGCCATTGCAATATTGTTTCTGATCAGCAGACATGTTAATAAAGTTAATGAAATGAGCACAATTAAATTGTAGAGATGTAGCTTGTGCTCACTGAGTCGTGCTAAGGCAGGCTAACACTGTGTGTGTTTGTTTATTTGTGTGTGTGTGAGAGAGAGAAAGACAGAGGCAGAGGAGAGTATATTTGATAAGCCCCCTTGTCTTTTCACCCCCCACCTGCACCCCTTCATCTCTATTGGTTCTGCCTGGTTTGATCAGCTCACTGAAGGGTTGTGGGCTCTCCAAACAAAGCACTGCACACTTTACACAATTAACTGGTGGTGACAGACAAAAGGTGCAGCAAAGGTGCGGAGTTTTGAAAAAACGTGTTTTATAGAAAAAAAGCTTCCATCCCCTCTTTTACTCTCCCTTTGTCCTTTGACCTTGTTTCCTTTGTGGCAGGCTTCAGAAGCGATCAAAAGCGTAAAAATGCAGTTTACCCCATGGGTAAAATGACTCCAGATGAAAAATTAACCCAAATAAGCACTGAAGAGCATCTAAATCACATGCAGCAACTACAGAAAATAAACTTTCACATGTGGACCTAAGAAAGAAATGTATCCGAATTACACAGCAAGCAAGCAAGCAACTTGGATACTAACATACTAGTCAAATGTGAGTGATAGGAAAACCAGTGTATGGGCAACAAGAGAGAGACAAGTTAGATCTGCACAGGAGCAATTTAACAGTTATAACACCAGGTGTACATCTCCACTGCTCTCTCTTTCTCTCTGCCTCCTCGTGTTTCTCTCTTTCTTCAGCTAACAATGCCAGAGTGTTATTTCTCTTTGAGGAGACTGCTTGAGTTCCCATCGGGCATGAGGGCAGCGGTGTGGAGATGGAAGCGGTGACCGTGCGAGACGGTGACATCGGGCTGGGCGAGCCTATTAGCGCACTTCACAGCTGGTCCTCTCTCTCTCTCTCTCTCTCTCTCTCTCTCTCTCTCTCTCTCTCTCTCTCTCTCTCTCTCTCTCTATCACACACACACACACACACACAATGGTCTTCAAGAGGCCCATTGAATGCTGCTAGTTTGAAGGAGAAGAGGGAAAGAACGATGGCGCTGGTCGTCCTCTGAGCTCCCATTAAAAGCGTCTTAAAAGCTGCCAGAGAGGCTGGATGAGGGCTGAGAGACGGCATCCATCAATTAGAGGAAAATGACATGGAGGAAGAGGTGTGGAAAAAGAGAATGTGTATGTGTGTGTGCTAGAAACACTGCAATGTGAACCCAAGCAATGTAAGCCCAAACTGGTCAATCCAAAATGAATAGAGGGAACCAAAAGGTTAATAAGATCCATTGTTACTGTAGATCTGACCGGCTCATAAAAGGTCTAATTTCCAACAAAGGGGTTACGGAAGGTTATAAGAATACTTGCAATATGTTTACATTCACATTGAGTTTGTTTCATTACATCTGACAACCCAGAACTAAAGGGCAAAGAGTAAAAGAGTAAAAATCAAAAACATAAAAAACAGAGATTGTGACATAGACCAAGTTGAAACAAAGACAAAGATGCTTTTATCAACTAAGCAAAAGTGGCTCCTACTTTTTGTTTTATTGTAGTCTCCGAAGTGCTGTTCTAATTTAGACTGAAAAGTGCTACCGTTTTCACCCTGCTGCCAGGTACTTGAGGTGCCAATGACACTGAAATACTTTGAATACATTACAGTAGTCTTTTCTTCATTCTTTTCACTGGTATTATCATATCTTTCACTCTTTCCTGCATATCATTACAGAACCGCAATGGCACCAGGGAGGCTGTCATATTATTTTATAAGAAGAGAGTGAGGTTGTGAAACAAGATGTTTAACTGGCTTGCTAGTAAGATAGTTCTGAACAGTCTGAACTAATTTAGTTTCATAAAAATCCTTTAATCTTTTTTGCTTTTAATCTACCAGAGAATCCAGCCCTATTGGTTTAAATAATTTTCTTGATTTTCTTAATTGTCTTGAAATAAGGAACATTAAATTCAGTAACTCTACTGGTGTCAAACATTTTTTTAAATTTACTTAAAATGGTAATTTTTGAGAAGTTTCTCTGTGTGTTAAAGGGTACTTTAAACCAGCAGCATTTATTTAGGGATTGCAAAGTTTCAAAAATACCACCACAATGAACAGTAATGCATGTTTCCTATGGGATTTTTTAAAAATGTTTGACTTATACTTTCTCTAATGTTGTGTTCATTGCTTTTATCTGGGTTGTACAAAGTGCCACGTAAAGAAACATTAATTGATTGAGTGACTGACTGATCGATAGATTGATTGGATATATTTAGCCATGTTTCCATTGATGAGTCTGAATTCTTGCTTGCTATGTACAGATGCATGTCAGTATATAAAATCCTGTCAGCTATAAACCATTTTCTTTTGGCAAAACTGGCTTTTTTTCTAAAGGATAGTGTTTTATATAGTGTTTTATAACATTGTTATGGTACATCTGTCACATGCCATCATCAGTTTTGATTTTAAATAAATCAGTTTTAGGCATTTGCAGTAAGATCACTATAAGGCTTTGTAGTGACTGATGAAATTCAGTTAATACATACATTGGGCCCACCAGACAGATCATGTTGTGTAGAAGTGGGCAGTGGTGTTGATGACACTTGTCTGATATTACTGGATTTTGATGCCTCTAAGCTCCTCAAGCTGCGTCAAAGTGCTATACAGCTGCTAATGTGGCCATTGACTGCTGGCCAACAGCAGAATCTCCAGCAGCTTGTGTGAGGTCTACTTAGCGTACAAACTGATGTTGGAAAACAGCCCGTTATGCTAAATAGAGAGTAGATGAGAAATACCCATTAAATGTGTCCTCTAGTAAATAACTAGAAAATTAAAACCTGCTGCATGTTTGATTTATTTCCTCAGAGATTTACATATCATACTTTTAGCAGCTGAGCATCAATCGATCATTATTATTTTAATACTAAGGTATTAGTGTGATATCTATCAACACATGAGACTATTATTGAGAAGACTGGCTTCTAAACTGCATCTTGTGTTGTGAACCAACATGTCGGACTGGAAATCTGCATAACAGGAAGAGGAGCACTTCCAAAGTAAAGGAAGCTGGAAACGTCAGATGATAGAAGAAGAATCACAAACAAGTTTGTCTTCTTTAGTAAAAAGATAAAACATCACAATTAGGCCCTTTTCACAGGAGGCATTTTGACATGTCACAGTGGGAAACGCACAGGTGGAAATAATACCATTAACGATGACTGAATTCCATTTATTTGTTTCAGTTTGAGGGTCCTGGTACTGTGTATGCAGTTGAATATGGACACATGACACCTGAATAGAGCAGAGCCATTGTTAATGTTATTGGTAACACCTGTGCTTTTCCTACTGTGACAAGTCAAAATGTCTGCTGTGAAAAAGGTCTATACGACTAGCATGAAATCTCAATCATAGTCTCATTGGTTTATTGTAATTAACCCAATCCAACACAGTGATACAATAGTGTGTATATTGTAATGTTTAACATACTACCACCTTGAATCTATAATACTGAAAACGTCCAATGTAAATCAAGTAGATTTAGCTTAAAATTAATGCACCTGCACCCAAAGTCACTGTCAAATAAGTAGCTATTTATAGATTCTAGCTATTCTGTCCTACTTCATTTGCATATGGAAAAAGTGAAACGATCTAAACCTCTCAGCAGAGTTTCTGATTTCTTTATAGAAAAATATGATTTTATGCCAGATGAAATGACCTGTTGGAATAAGCATTTCAGAAAATAAGGTGCAGAGGATAGACAGAGACGTGCGTGCGTGCGTGCGTGCGTGTGATTGCGCCCATGCTGAGTGGTTTGTACTATGAATCTTCTTATTTCTACTTGAGTGTTGATTTGTTTCACCAAGCTGAGAGAGCAGGCTGTTATCACAGACAAAGTATTACTTGATCAAGACATAAAAAAAACCAAGATGACACAGTTAACTGATAAATGCAGTGAATACAGAAACATGATCAAATCTTCTGAACACAATGTGCCCTTTAAAACACTGGTAGTGCCTTTTCCTGCAGCATGCAGTGTTAGATAATCACGACATGTAATATCTTTGATAGATGTTTTGATATTTGTACAATACACTGTGTGTAAGAGTGTGTAAAAACAAGCATTTATTTCTTTTTTTTAAATGTATCTATTATTTTAATACTTTTTATTCCTTTTTCTGCAAACAAAAATAATATATTTCTTCATCTTTCTGTGTTTTCATCATCATATTATTTCACTATTTCACTCAAATAAGTGCAAATGAAACAAACTAAGTAATACGAATTTTGGGATATCACAGAATCAGCACAAAATAAATTCAGGCTCTCCTTTGAAATAGCCTTTAATACAGCCTGTGTGTGTGTGTGTGTGTGTGTGTGTGTGTGTGTGTGTGTGTGTGTGTGCCACTTAGCATATGTACATACAGTATGTATAGCGCACGTCTGTATGCATATACATGCCTGTGTATTTGCACAACACACAATGCATGCATGAACGCAATTATGCATAGGCTATATGTGAATATCATACATATACATGTGTGTGTGTGCACCTGTGTCAACCTGTGTGAGGTCTAAGTCTCCTGCCTCTCATCTGAGCCTTTTTAACACACTCCCGTCTCTCTCTCTCTCTCTCTCTCTCTCTCTCCACTGAGCCTACCTCTCTCGGCCGGTGCGGCCATTCCTCTCGTCACCCTACTGGGATCTCTGTCTTCATGGCATCTTATTAGACAAGGCCTGCTTCCATCTGGATCTCGCACTGACAGCCCATTCATCAACACCGCTGTCTCACACCAAGCACACACAAGCACGCACAGGGCCCTTTATTGTTGAGCGGGACGAACAAACATCCCATAATAATAAAACAGACACCCACCAGGAGGAAGGGATGAAATGGCATCTCCACGAGCGAGAGCCAGAGAGGAGGGGAAGAGAGAAGATGGAGAAGAAAGGGGGAAGAGTTTGATCAAGGGGGTTGGTGTGTGGTGTGTGTGTGTGCTCTGTGTTGCTTGCCCGCTCTATGTTCATGACCGGCTGGCTCTGGGTTTGAACACACTGATGAAAGAGGCTTCTGAGTGTAAGGAGCATGAAATAACTTACCTGGTGGATCAGAGACGCACACACGGCAGGCGGTAGCAGCAAGGCACCGGGGAGAAAGACAAAAAGACAGAGAGATGGGTTAATATCAGCACACAGCCCATGTGAGGTTTGAGTGTGTCAGGCAAACACAATACAGCTGAATAAAAATCAAGGTTATGTGAAAAGGGATTCAGTGAAGTGGTAAATAAAAACTCAAACAAATCCAATCGTACTATCAAACAAAAACAAAATGTTGTATTTATTTACCCTGTTCAGATACAAGTTCAGTCACTGTGATGTTACTAAGTTATGGAGTGTTGTGTTATTTCAGTTTGTGTCAACCTGGAAAGTTTTAATGAGTTTACCCCCTAATATATCCCAGGATGCACCTGTGTATGGACCAAGCCTAGACACAGTACATCAGAAATCAATTTTCAATCTTGACTGACTCTTGATCTTCAATATCTCATACAAGAGAGAGCAGAAAGAGCACATACAGCAGTATTTATCACACACACACAAATCATCAGCAATACTATTGGCAGCAAAGCCATGAGAGGCTGATGGAGTGGTTGTCTTGGAAACAGAGACTGGCATGGGTTATTATGAAGGAAGGAAGGTGAGGAGGGGGTGAGGGCCACAATGCTAGGCTCTGCAGCAAGACAGTGGTGTGTCTGTGTGTGTGTGTGTGTGTGTGTGTGTGTGTGTGTGTGTGTGTGTGTTGTTATGGGGGGTGATTATAGAGGTTCACCTGTAGATAAAGTTCCATTCTCTCACTACCTCCACTATCAATAATTCACATAAGACAAATGAATCAATAATTCAGGCAAATATACAGACCTACAGCTGAGGCTATGTTATTTTCTAAAGGCATGTATGGTGCTACTTACTGTAATATACAATCGGTAGAAAAACAGACTGAGAGGAAATGGATAAATAAGGTGAGTTTGTAACAAGCACAGACAGAGTGACAGACTCACACCCCCCCAGTCCCCCTCTGTTTCCCCTTTCTCCCCATTTTTCCTCTAGCCATCTGCCTTCAGTGGGTCCGTAGCCCTGTTGCGATTGTTGTTGACCTCCTTTCCATCCTCTCTTTCCTCCAGCCTACCCCCCTCTTTCAGAGAGGAGAAAACAAGTATCCAGGCAACCCAGCATCGCTTACTGGGAGAGGAGAGGAGAGGAGTAAGAGTAAGAGGGGTTGAATGAGAGAAAAAGTAAGAGAGAAAGATAGCAAGTGAGATATCCTGAAATTTGTGACAGAGAGAAAAAGCTTGATGGGTATGGAGAGAATAGTGCAAGAAGGAAATCATCAAAAGTACTTTACATGTCAAACCTTCTCTTTTTTTATAGATTATTCTAGCCGTTACATTACATGAATTTATGTCAGTGTGATATTTCATGGCTTAGCATAAACACATTGCATTAACTGAGCCAGCTACACTTTGAATGGTTTGACTGCAGAGTGTTTCTGAATCAGTTAATAATACCAAAAGATGCAGTTTTCAAGAAGAAGCAACCCAACAAGATGGAAGAAATAGTACATGTAATATCTCTCTGCAATAAATATAATTTTATGACAGTTCATTGGGTTGTATGGATATGTTTCCTGACTTTAACCCCGGATCTGTACCCATGAAGACCTGAATTTGAACTTGGTTTTAGAAGCAGCCACAGTGAAAAGAAGGATTTGTGCAGCAACTTCCTGCTGAGAACAGCCTCTCCCTCAATATGAACTTACTGTGCATTTCTGCAGATGTAGAACTGGTAGTAAATAAGCAAAAAAAAAAACACCTTGACAAAAATACATGGCAAATTGGAAATTATGTTAATGTCAGTGTGTCTTGAGGCATTTGCAGGGTATTTGTATGAGGGCAAGCTGCGCGATAGATAAGGTTCCAGAAAAGAGGGTTTTCCTCGGCTCTCCAAACCCCTCAAGACACACAGAGAGATGGCAGAGGAGGAGGAGGAGGGAGAGAGCAGACATAAAAACATTGTTGTTGTGTGTGTGTGTGTGTGTGTGTGTGTGTGTGTGTGTGTGTTTACTTTCATCTGCCTTTTTATTCAGTCACAACGGTGAACGTGAGGAGCCCAGCATGCCAAATAAAGTGCGCTGATGATGTGCAGCCCTTTCTGGGACATAAATATTATAGTTCAACAGACAGACAGACTAATAAAAAACATATTCAGCCTGCTGACAATTCAATTTGCAAAGAAATTTTCGCATTTGCAAATCCTTTTTTGCAGTGCTCTGCATGGGCCCATGACGCCAGGCTTGGTGCATGCCAACACACACACACAACGTGGCCCTTATGACAGCTGGATGATGACATTTGATAGGGCTATGGTAGCTCATCTCCAAACCCACCGTAATCCATGACATGTACAACCACTGTGAAATGGGATGAATGAGGAGCTGTGGCATAATGTATCACTCAGGGTAACTGGGTTCGGTATTTATAATGGAGGAACTGGGAGAGACAGCTGACCCGCTCCACACCTGGATCTTTAGGGATGACAGCTCTCTCCAAACAAAAGCTGTTTGAGTTTGCCAGACCATTGTTTTTATCACTGTTTGAGAAAATGACACGAAATCGCGTGCATGTCCGGATTCAATCTGCAATCAGTAGAGAGCCGCTTTAAAGCCCTGTGGGGAGCAATCTGGGCCATTTCCAAGCAGCATCTCCCACAGCCACGTAAAGCAAAAAAAAAAAAGAGCTTTCCGCAGAGGAGCTGAGCTCATTTTGAACACATAATTGTCCTCCTCTTCCCCTACAGCCTCATTACAGTACAATATGATTACAGGGTGGAAAACAAAGGAAGAGGATGAAAAATACCATCCACCATCGATGAGGTGGATGCAGGTCTGTTTGTATCTCTGTCAACTTTAGGCCCGACCCTCCCTGCTCAACATGGGTTTGACTTTAAGCAAGCCGGGAAAAGTACAACTCTATAAAAACACAGTTTGTGTTCATTCCAGGTGAAATTGCATGTCACATCCGTTTGGGTTTCACAACGTAAAAGCATAAATTCTCATCCCCGGTGTCAAAGCCGCTGTAGCAGGAGCAGAGAGGTGGTAGAAACCTCACAGGGCCTAATGCGGCTGTGACTGAAGTCGGCCCATTTTCTGTGTATGACAGCAGCCGAATGAGACTGTTTCGGCTCAGTTACCGCGTCGACGTCGGGTCCCCTGCTCCCAATGAGCAGATTCCATTGGCCTCTATTACTGGGTCAGGCTGCATGTAGCGGTGGCTGTGTGTGTTTGACTAGGCAATAAGCCCAGTGTCACTGTCACTTTCATCAGCAGAAACTCTCTCTCCCTCTCACTCTCTCTTGTCTTTTTCTTTGTCTCTCTTTCCCTCAAGGGCAGCCTTGGAAAAACCATCGTACCCTCCAGTAGAGAGGAGGATAGGAAGAACCAGACTGTACCAATAGGAGAAAAGCATTTACAATGAAATGTATGGTGAGTTTTCTTGGGTAAACTTTTTTTAACTTCAAAATATGAAAACCCCAAGTTTGTGTATTGTTTGCTTAAAAATGCATTAGTATCAAATTAATACTAAGTGCTTTAACTGTTTTTTATGAAGATGTTGAAGACAGTGTATTACCTGCTAGAAGCAATTCCTTTGACTGTACCTTCCTATGACAGCATCATGCCAAAGGTGTGTTCACAAACTTTATTGCAACGATTATGATAAATATGAAAGATGTAAGGCATTTTAGAGGCAGCCATTTCTGCTGGCATTGCTTACATGGAGGTTAGCTCATGTAGAACACAAAGATCTATCTCTCTTCACTTCTTCTTTGCTGCATTCCTGTGTGGGCACACATCCAAAACCAACCCCACGATACAACAAAGCCAATACAGCCCACATCACATGAATAATAGTATGACATCAGGAGAAATAGGCAATGTGGTTTTTACAGGACAGATATAGTGTATGGAAAGTACTTAACAGACTCCAAATAATGAATGACCTGATTTTCAATAATAGTGAAAGGAAAAGTAGTCAGATTTGAACCAGTCAACAAGGCCATGGGCCAATTGTGAAGAGGTATACTCAAGATGGCTTGGGCCAATCACAACTGTTTATCTAATATGGGGCGGGTTTGATACGATGACTGTACAGAGGAGCGCTGTTGAAGCATTTTCATAAACATCAAAGATGGCTGCCGCTGATGTGGAACGTTTTTAATCCGCTATCGTGTCAGTATTAAATGAACTGGATGGTATATTTTCTCTAAAAGAAGAACAAACAACTGCACTTAAAGCTTTTGTTGATAAGAAAGATGTGTTTGCCGTACTTCTGACAGGATTTGCTCAGTGCTACGTCACACGTTTCGTTGCTCTGATTGGTTGTAGGTCTAGCCAATTGCATCCAGAGGCATTTTGGTCTGCACCTGTTGATAACGCCCCTTGGAAACTGAAAATGAACTGAGAGGCGATGTCAGGCTACTAAAACCTCTGTGCTGCTGCTACAATAAACTGTAAGTCTCTTTAAACAACAGCTTGGAGTCTGGCATTTATTCCTTAAGATGTCTATCCATAGCTCTGTCTGAGCTGTGTGAGAGTGAACTATGACAGGTGACAGTGCAGCGTTGGGCTAACCAGTGAGGGTTGATAGGTTGCAAGTTCAGCTCTCATACTGCACTGTGTCCATGCTTTTATGTGGTTTTTAGAGAGAGAGAGAGATTGAAAAAGAGAGTCTTGTGTTGCAAATGCTTGCACGTGCACCCATGTGGCTTTGTGTATTATGTGTGTGTGTTTATGAGCAGACAGTGCTAATCTGGAGACTGTGCACATCATGGCAACCAGGAGGGATGTGATTTAAATGAGCGGGGCAGTGCAGGAGTACTATGCACTCTCCAGGGACATACACTCAGTCACTGGAGTAAATCCATTACGCAGACAGACACAACATAGAGTCACACACACATACACACACACAAACAATACACAGACACTCATTTACACATAGCACCAGTCTAAACACTATAAACAAAGTTGTTTATCCAGCAAGTAAAGTGAGAGTGACTTCTGTTGAACTCCAGATTTTCATATAATAAACCCATCTTACAAGCCTAAAGAGCTATAACTTATCATTACTGATGAACTGGCAATTCAAAACATACTGTAATTGCAAAATACAAGCTGTTTAGACTCCAAAGAACACCACCATTAGATCTCATTCCCATCACCTTGACAGGAAACCTGAGTTCTAAAGTTTTCAAACAGTCTTGCTGCCATTTGGAGCTCTCAATTTGCAAAACTGTCGAGTGCAGCTTTCAAATTTGGTTTAGGGTGTCACCAAACTGCCATCAGCAATAAGAATGCATCCAGGCAGACTGTCAGTCGAATAAACCCAGTTATTGCTTCCCTGCTATCTGAATATGACAAGCAACACTGAGAAGCTCAACCTTTTCATTGTGCAAAATGTGCCACTTAAACAAACGAGCTGCGGTAATATTTCAAGTGCTTTTCTTATTCCGTTCTATCCCCTCTGATCATCAGTCCTTGTCCAGCTCCATTAGAGCCGTTTCATATCGGAGAATAACAATATCTCAGTCACTGTGTGGCTCAGCGCGCCGCCATAGAGCTAATCAATCTACGGCTCGTCTCTCCATAGGTGGACTGATCGGCTGGCATTATTCTCCAGTCAATTACCTCCAGCGAGAGAGGCAGAGGGAAGGATGACAATGGACGCTGATGAATGCCAGTCAGGGCTCAATTTAGCCAGCCGGGGCGCCCTCCCTAAGCTGGCAGTAAGACAATTGGGTCGTCTAATAGGTATTTATATGAGCTCCCCTCCAGCGACCAGCTATTTGTTATAGAGAGAGGTTAGTGCTGGAATGGACTGTTTACCTATAATGTGGTAGTTTGTAGGACGTAGTGGAAGGCCACAGTGTGTATGATGCATGCTTGTGCATGCGTGTGTGTTTATGCACATGTGAATGCATCTGTGCCCCTAATCATTTTAAAATGATGTACTCATCTGCTGCCTTTAAGCAACATCAAGAGTCTATAGTAGCAATCAAATGGCTATTAATAGCTGTGGCTCGAATCGGAACTGCCTCATTTAAACTGAGTACACACAAGTAGGTAGTAATAGTTAAACAGCTGGTGAAGGTATTTAACACATCATTATGCTCTGTGCGCATGGGCAAGAGTGGAAAAAGCAGCCAAAAATGGAAGTTGGCATGACAAATGTAAGGGTTTAGGGAATGGCAGGCCGCAGACATGCTCTGCTGTCCTACAGGATGATGAGAAAAACACTGCAGCACTTCTACAGGATGAAAAGAGGAATGGGGGAAGAGTGAAAGAGAAGGCAAAAGAGCGAAAGAGTACGATCGGGAGAAACAGACAGAGAAGGAGTTAAATGAGGGGAAATTGGGAGAGTAAAGTGTGGCTCCTGGAAAATATAGACTAATGTACAGGTCATATTTGGTCATATTTTCCCAGCAAATTATGTACTGCTGTCTTTTTTTCATTGCAATTAGGTTAGGCCTGGTAAACTGAGGGCTGGTCTGGGATGTAGTTGGGTTAGTTAATAAACGGAGCCTCTGGACAAGGAAATACAGTCAAAGGAGTTTCCTGTTCAATAAAATTTTATGGATCTTTTGGGGAAATGGCTAAGAGTCTCATGCATTAGTTGCCGTTTTTCTTTGAGCTGTGGTAGAGTTGAAAAAATGAAAGGTTCCACAACTGATTTTAATTATTTCAGCCAATAGAGCACCTGTTAAGGTACTTTTTTATTGCATAAAATGCTTTTTTGGACTTTCTTTTTTGCATTCATGCACAACCAGACCCCACAACAGCTGCTTTTCCCATGGGAACAAGATTGGCCAGTAGTTATGAGATGGAATTCAGATCACAAAGACCTTGTGGCGCAACGGTAGCGCGTCTGACTCCAGATCAGAAGGTTGCGTGTTCAAATCACGTCAGGGTCAAAGCTTTTCACAGTCTGTGCCAACCTGTGTTGCTCTGCAACTGCAAGTGTGTCTCCAGAGCAGCTGCATTTGCACTAAAACACAGCAAAAGAGCTTCTACAAACTGCTATCTCATACTGCAACATGGAAAGTACAGAACCCACTTAGCAAGAATGAAATGTTTAACTTAAGAAATTTGAGCAGCTTTACCTCCATCTGTCCATGTTGTGTCCATCACTCTTGAGTAAAATAATACAACACCATCATGCCTCACTGAAATAATTTTGTATGAAAAAACAGATGTCTGCATTTTTCTCCTCTGTTTTTGTCTGTGACACACAAGGCTCTTTTGTTCGTCTTTTAACACGCTAATCATTTCCACAGTCATACCTACCTGGTACCAAGGTGTCTACTGTCCTGTGATCCTAATAACAGATGGCCACAACTGTCCCGAGCAGCCCAAGTCCATCATACAAATTACAGCTTTTGGCAAATGACCTACACATACTGTAGGCAGGTTATTCAGTTACAACACCTAACCTCTAAAATGCTTTTAGTATGCACATGGCTTCCGCTAAACATGTCTAACAAGGCTTTGAGAGGCAGGTTTCATGGCCCTAAGCTAGGTTCATATTCCTGCAGTTAATTGGGCCTGACGAGATGTACATGTCTGCCTCTTTTTCCCCTCTTTCTCCACTTTAAGTGTGCAGCTACTCGTCTTTTTCATCTCTTTCTTTTCCCACGAAGCACATCTTTCGCGAGTAACAAATCTCTGGGCGCTCAATACACACAGAATACCAGGATTCATGGCAACACAAGAGCTGTCCGTCTAAGTACTTCCTCCTATCTCCCCTGTTACTCTTACATTTCCTCTCCCCCACTCCAGCGCCCACCTCTCAGAAAAGCCCTTCCCCGGCCCTAGGGCGATCACTTCCAGCATGTTAACCATTTGACCCCCTGACCCACAAAAGCACTTCCTGTAGACCACTACGTAAATTTGGTTAAAACGTGTAAGAAAATATGAGGGAGTTAGCTGAACAGTCTGTTTTGTCTTCTTGTGGCTTGGCTTTATACACAGGACTCTGTGTGTGTGTGTGTGTGTGTGTGTGTGTGTGTGTGTGTGTGTGTGAGTGTGTGTGTGAGAGAGAGAGAGAGAGAGAGAGAGAGAGAGAGTCAGAGAGTGTGTGTATCTGGCAGTAAAAAAACCATTACCAGAGTGTGGATAGAGCTCATTCACACACCTGGGCCCCATTCAGCGCTGCCCTGCCAAACACCCGTGACGTGCCCTGAACAGAGCGGCATCATGGGAAGTCTAAATTAAGCGTGGGGCTGTGACACGGTCAGGGCACACTATCGAACACTTGATGAGTCTGGCGGAGTGAGAGGCAGAGACAGACAGACAGAACACACAGATGAGGTAAGTGCGCTCTGCAAACAGTACAACGAAATGAAAACAGGAGCTAAATGAATAAAAACATCAGAGTGCTGTAATTAAACTTACTTAGATAATTAAACTTCTGCAACACTGCTGTTTGATTGACCTGAACATGAAACACCCACGCTGCTTCCAGCTATTAAAAGAAGCACTGATGCTGGTCAGTACGTAAAAGCAGTGAGGCCATTATAAAACCATAATGCAATGCAAGGAAATGAAACGAACACCTAGTCCACTGTAATACTGCAAACTAAGCCATGCCCAAATGTGTTATTCCAACACGTAACACTTGAAATTAATTCAATAAATCACAGAAAACTAATGAGAGAGTAAGAAAAGCATATTTCATGACACGTCCAAATAGTTCTTAGTGTGCGGAATAACAGGCGGGAGGGGGGGGGGGCCGTTCCCAGAACTGAAAACTCCCTGGTTCTGGAATATGGGCCGTTGGTATTTTCTTAAGTAGGCCTCGGGGATAGCTTTTGAAACCATGCTTGATGTAGGATTTTATTTGGCTTGGAATAAAAGCCCTCCCTAGGGTGCTCCTCCTCCTATAGGCTGGTTAACCCTGCCTGACACACACACACACACATGCGCACAGACAAAACATTAAGTAGGTTATGATTCATTTTCTTTGTTGTCGTCGGCCCATAAAACAAAGTCAATTGGAGTGAATGGGGGCTTTCCTCCACTTCTTTTTAGGCTGCACACTAAATCATTCATGGCTATTAAACAGTACAAGTGTGTGTTTAAAGTGTAACCCTTAATGTGAACGCACACACAGATGTAGGCACACACACGGTCTGTGCTTTCCCATAATGTCATTCAAACTATAACCTGACATTTCCTCTGTATTGTTGCTTTTTAAATGGACCTGTAAATAACTGGGCAACCGGACAGTTAATGAATTCAATTAGTCAACGTCGGGCCGATTAAGAGGTCTGAAAAGAAGCATTGTCACTTCGTAGATAGGAGAGGAGTGTGTGTGCGTGTATGTGTGTGTAAGAGAGCCAGAATCAATGGCTCTATCAGTCAACCAAGGCCAGGCCTCGCTCTCTGGGCCTCTCACTCCATTCATCGCCAAGGACCACCGGACGGCAAACCAGGGAATATATGTGTGTTTCGTTTTGCAGGTGTGTATTTTTCTTTGGTACTGTGTGTCTGTGTGTGCAGGAGGCCGTGTGTGTGTGTTTGCATAGCAGCAGCTCATTATAACTCTTTGTACTAACACGCTCGCGCATCTCAAAGCCGGTTAACATCGCCTCTTATCTCAACAGCAGGCTGAATGCTTTGAAACTGTCAAAGGCCTCATAGATGCTTTCTCAATTAAGAGTAACCTTTATGCCGAAGGATTCACGTCCCACAAAAGCTTCTTGTCTGCTTTTACACTATGTGCGACAATGGGAATTGGAGGCGCGGTACTTGTAGCTGTCAGGCGCCGAGTTCAAACAGTGTGGTTATTTTTTCACAGCGGGCCCAATGGGGAATCGACCTTTTCACTGAGATGTCTGAGTAAACAAAAAAAAAAAAAAAGCAAACAAAACAAAATGCCAAGCAAAACTCACAGTGTTCACGCAGCGATTGCCTGACGAGATGGTGCCAAAAGGCCGCAAACAATAGAGCTCCTCAGCAGCCCACTAAAGCTGACGGCGCCTCTTCACCAGGGGATGCTAAAAACCAAATGTGTTTGGGGAAATGGTGCTGAGCATGCTGGGTGAATTACTTTCTGTAAGGAAGTTGCTTTGCTGAGGAAACTTGAAATAAGAGAAAGAGAGTATTACAAGCTGAGCTCAGATATTAATACCTGGGAAAGTTTGCATGAATACATCAGTGTGAGAATTAAAAAGACTCTTCTAACACCTTGCTGCAGTGAGAGAAGAAGCAGTCTTTGTTACCGATTCAGAGCTAACGAGGTTTTGGTTATGGGATAGATTATTCATATTGGGTGGGAAGTGAAGCTGTTATGAGTGTGTGTGTGTGTGTGTGTGTGTGTGTGTGTGTGTGTGTGTGTGTGTGTGTGTGTACCTGTTAACTATGTTTATCGTGTGAAAAAAACGTAACCGTGTGACATCTGTTATTCCATGTCCCAATGCAGAATGTGAAGAATATCCAGAGTAAGATGAATATGTATTATAAGGAGTTCAGTCAGACAACTCACATTTTAAATGTTTATTATAGCAGAACATAGTTAGAGTCTGGCGTCTCGGCTCCAACCTCATCACTCCCAGCAGATGTGTTTACATAGAGATATTGGGGAGTGATGAGCAAATATCTTTAATTTTTAATTTTTGTTTGGTAGATGGTTGTGCAGAGTGAGGCATGTCACGTGTTGACTGCCTGAACTAGCTTGCAGGTGTCGCTTCATTTGTGATGCATTTGAAGTGGCCTCAATTCAACCTTCCACATTCTTTTCTTTTCTATTTTTGTGCACCTGCACACAGTACTATCACCCTGGTAGGAGCAACTAATGATTATTTTCATTATCACTTAAACTGGTGCTTATTTTCTCAGTTGATTGATTAATCGTTTGATCTATAAAATGTAAGAAAATGGTGAAAAATGTCCATCACAATTCCCCCAGAGCCCAAGTTGACATCTTCAAATGACTTGTTTTTTGTCTGAAATACAGTCCAAAAATCAAATATATTCAATTAACTACTATAAAGGACTGAAAAACAGCAAATATTCACATTTGAGAAGTCATAATCTGAATTTTTGGCAATTTTGCTAAAAAAAAAAATCTGTTGCTTGATTATTCAACTAATCATTTCAGCTCTAGAATTTGTATCTGTCAATCTATCCGTGTAAACCAGAGGTTTTCAAAGTGGGAGGCAGGCCTTCCCAGCTGGGCTCCAAACAGTTCCAGGGAGGCTCAGTGAATGGAAGTGAAAAAATATTACATTAGTTATCAAAAGGAGATCACATAGAATAGCCTAAATGTGTGTGTTTTGGTTAAAGAGATAGTTCAGAGATACAGTACTTTTGGGGAATTATTACTGTTTTTCCCAGAGTCAGAAACTAATAAATGCCTTAGGACAGACCTTTTTTATGTATTTGGTGTAGTGTGAAGTTGTGTCAAACTCAAGTCAAGCTCAATTTTTGAGTGTCTATGGGATCAAATAACATAATCATGAATCATATGCCAGGGGTATATGAGGTAAAACAAGAATTTTTACTTGGAGAGTTTTATTTAGTAAAACACAGTGGTCTTAATAATGACACACAAACAATACTAATGAAGGATTTTAGATGAGAGGAGAACCCCTGGCCACAACTCTAGATTATTTGATGTATTCTTCCCTGTCTGCGGAGCACTAAGAGGTTACAGGGAGCCCGTCAATTGTGACTTGAGAGCCTTCATTCAAGGTTTCCTGAGAGGATGTTTTTGCTTTCATCTGCTGTCCATCCACTCCTCTGACAGACGCTGCCGTTTGCACTGAGCCAGGAAACTGGAGTCTGCCATTGACGGGTCAGTTTGCACAGGAGACATGAATCAATTCTCTGTGAGTGGACACATACAGTAGACAGGAAGTGTGCACTTGGTCCTGCCTGAGGGCCCCACTGATGCTACACTATGTTTATCTCTAGGAGAGGCTTCTCCTTTCACCCCCACCTTACACACACACACACAGGCTCACTCAGGCCCTGGCGCAATCCCTGATTGCATCTGGCTTGTCATCGTCAGTGGCCAGCTCGGCTCCTCGGGGGGCCCCTGCTGCTCTGATGGAGTAAAGCAGGTTGGCCTCCCTCCATATACGCCGTCCCCCCACGCCCCACTATTCACCCCTTCTCAGGACAAATTTAATTTGGAGGTGCAGAGGACTGATAAAACCAGGAGACAGCATAAGAGGCAGAGGGGGAGGAAGGTAATTTGATACCTCCTCCTGCCCCCTTTCACCTCCTACACACAAGCACAGACACCCGCTCCTCTCCTTTCCCTCCAGCCTGCACCCCCATTCCCTCCACTCCCTGCATCCCTAGACAAAGACATCCTTTTTTTTCCTCTCTGCCATTTTTTCTGTTATCAGACGGCTGACAGGAGGAAAACGGAAAAGAGGAGGATGAGCAACACCATGCTTCTGATCTCAGATACATTACCTGTGTCACATACACTGACTGGCTATATACTCACCCACCTAAGGGAAATGTAAATTCAAGAAATATGTATATATTTGGTGTGCTTCTTTTCTGCGGCAAAAATCATTTTATATTTCAGTCATACAGCTTTATCTTTAGATAGTGAGTAGTGCTGAAACAATCAATCAATACATCCATTACTCAACTGATTAACTAAAGTTATATATGATCGCAAAATATTTGAAGTCATTTATCAAGCCAAAATACAACACATTTGATGGTTCTAGCTTCTCAAAAATGAGATTTTCTCAGTTTGATGTCATTGTAAATTGAATATCTTTTGGTTTTGGACTGTTGGTCGGACGAAACATAGGCTACAATTTGATGACATCACGTTGGACATTTTCCACAATTTTCTAACATGTTATTGGCTGAATTTAATCCAAAAATAATTGACAGATTAATGAAAATAATCATTAGTGGAAGCCCCAATAGTGAGACATTCTGAATAAACACAAGAAGGAGGGATACTGTAGCACCCGGCCACAGTTAACCCTTGAAAGCAATGTCTCTCAGCCACTAACCGGCTGCTTGTTCAAGCCATAACCTTAACTGAAGCGGTAACTGAGCGTAAACGGTAGCCCTGGTGGCTCCGAGTGGGGGCCACAGGATGCGTGAGCGCCCACAGATGTTGGCCACAGTCTGTCTGAGCTGCCTTTATTGAGACTAAAGTGAGCAGTCTGGAGCTGAAGGTTTTCACAGGTCAGTGCTCCCCTCCAGCCCTGCAGCCATAAGGCCTCTGAGCCACTTGCAGCTGGGAGACACGAGCTGAACCTCAATCTGAGACTGACTGGCTGTGTGTGCGTGTGTGTGTGTGTGTGTGTGTGTGTGTGTGTGTGAGAGAGAGAGAGAAAGAGAGAGAGCAAGAAAGAGAGAGAGAAAGGGCTGACAAACTAGTCGACAGATGGATTTTCTTGAAAAAAAGAGCATACTAACCAGACACACCAGGATCTACACACTTTCTGCACACACGCAAAAACACACATGCAAAGACAGAAGGTCAGGCAGGTGAATGTGTGTATGTGTGTGTGTGTGTGTGTGTGTGTGTGTGTGTGTGTGTGTGTGTGTGTGTGTGTGTGTGCAGGCTTGATGTCACTGGGAGCCTGACCATACTGCCTTCTTCATACGGACAGGTGAGAGCTGCACTTATCACCGGGATCTCTTGCACACACACACAAAGCTCAAAACTCTCAAGACGCACACACATGCACAAACACACAAATCACCAAGTTCCCGGTCACTCTGTGAAACCATAGCTAACCCACTCCCCCCACCCCACCCCCTAACATCAGTCATATCATTTTACCATGCCAGCCCTCCTTGCCAGACTGGTGAATGGGCACCAGCCCCCCCCGGCCCCACACTCCCCACTGCCTAACTCATCTATTATTGAAGCTGACATAATTGCAGGGGGGGGCATCATCCACCAATATCAAGACTCTCAATATAAAAGGCCTTTAAATAATTCAGGAAAGAGGTGCCCACCCCGTGATAGGAAGTTGGGGATTTCTCACATGATGAGATCATGGTCCCTCAGATTCAGGAGGGCGTGTCTGTGTGTTTTGATATGTGTGTATACGTATACATGTGTGTTCATAACCATGCGTCAAGTGTCACCTGGAGTTGTGTAAATAAAAGAGGTCAACCCGGTTCGTTACGGGATGTGTCGCCGGGGGAAGTGCCAGAGCTGCGACCCCCCGCGCTCCTCGCCACCACCGTCTAAAACCACCTTCATTAATCAAGTGTGTGTGTGTGTGTGTGTGTGTGTGTGTGTGTGTGTGTGTGCGTGTGTGAGTGTGTGTGTGTGAGTGCATTGTAAAAAAAATAAATAAATTAAAAAAATAGTGGGGAGGGGGGATACTCATTTGTATTCAAGTAAACTTCAGGCATCAGCATATACTGTGATTACGGGTTAGGCAAATTGCTAAGCATGATTGATTGTGTCTCATTGTTGGGATAATGTGTGATCTGTGACCGATTGATTATGTCTCGCTGCGCTGAATGGCTCATTTGAATATTAACGAGCTACTACTTGTGTTGCTATGAAATGTCATCAAATTGTTCCTAATTTTCATTTGACACAAATGATATGCAAGGAGTAATCTGAGCCTCATCAGCACTGCAGAATGACGGTGCAGCTTCAAGGGTCAAATGACACTCAAATTTATGAATCTCAAGTCATAGTTGTACCACCTCATCCAGTGACCAAAACAGCCATTTTACATTTGGATAAACATTTATTCCCCCCTTGTGATGGTGGATTAAAATGATGTTGTAAATAAATCTATTTGTTGATGAATACAGTGGAAAATATATATATTCATTTATTATGTGAAGAGATTTTGTCACAATAAATGACATTTAAGAAACAAAGCTTTTAGTTTTGCATCTTGTAGTCTGACATTTAATGTAATTATTTATATTGTTATAATTGTATTGTTTCTTAATTCTCACTTTTTGTCCATGTTTCTACATTCAACAGTTAAAGGGGCCACTTTGTTATTATCTTCATGCAAAAACACTTGCCACGACAAATGATATTTACGACTTCAGCGTTCAATTTAAAAGGAGCACTTGAACTCAGCATATTCTTTTCTTACATAGAAAATCCTCTTTGAACACGCCAGATTTGCAGTTATCAATAATTGTAAGCTTTTTGTGTGCAGTATTTGTGAGAGCAATGATAAATGCAGACTGCACAGCAATCTATTTTTTTGTCCAGAGCAGTCTAAACACAAGAGTCAGATGTTTGACGGCTCAAGTCTACACAGTTGCAGCACTGATGGAGATATCAGGGCTCATTTTCCCCCCTTCAGAGGAAGCCGTTCGCTGCCATTCATTCCTGTGCTGTGTGAAAAACAACTTCCACAGTGCAAGACAATCCATCACAACTATCTCGCCTGCATTTGGTCTGTTTTGTGGTTATCTCAGTGTGCTGAGTTGAGTATTTTCATATCATTGGGCACATTACATTAGAGTCTGCTTACTGTCAATCACTTGACACTCATTCATTCATTAATTTCTTAGGTAAACTTTCTTCACCAGGGCACCGGTCAATATCTAAACATTTAACAACTACCATCATTCGTTCGAAAATCCTTGCCTTGTGCTATATCTGACAATAAAGCTACAACAATATCACAAAAGCTATCAAACATAGACTGATGTGTAAAGTCAGCTGCATGACCAAACAGCCAAACTTTACAGGGCCCATCAGGGGAAATCAGCCTCCCTTAGCTAATAAACAGTAATGACCTGCTTCCCGACACGTCTCGGAGCCTCCCTTCGTGTCGGCGTTGTGATGAGGACAAAACAGCGGAGCCAGCAGAAAGAAGCTGCGCCTGGGGTGGCCCGGTAATTACTGTTAATTGGTTTAACATGGGGATGGATGGAGAGAAGGATGAGAGAAAGAGGGTGGGGGGTGGAAGGAAAGATGGAGTTCTCCCTCCAAGCCCCCTCTGTACCTCGTTTGATGTGATAGGGTGTGTTATCGCAGCTCTCTATCAGTAGCATGAGCTAATGTAGAAGAGTGGGGAAGGGAGGTTAGATATGCAAGGCGGCGAGTACATAAGCAGTCTGGTAAACAAGCATCGGCTCGTACGTGCACCAACACACACGCATACAAAAACATGTGAATTATGCAGACAAACAAACACTGGCGTTGGTGCGCAGGTACGATGAGGACATGAAGAACAAAGATCAAAGTATGAAAAGTACACAGTAGACATCTGTGTATACATTGAACCCATACAGACACACTACTGTAAAACACACACACTCAACAGATTACACAGAGCCCGAGGGGAGCTGCTCACCCAGATAAGAAAGGCAGTCTGAGGGCCATTTACAGCCATTTGATGCACAGTGAGCCTCCTATCAGTGGCTGTGTGGGCAGGGAGATGAGGTGCGGAGTATTCCCCATTCAGCTCCATGCTAATGCCCTGACCATAACCTCATCAGCATCCTCTGGACATCTACACAGTGCTGCACTGTAATCTGCCTGAGAGACGCAGAGAGAGACAAAGAACCTCAGATTTTAGGGGAAGATGAAAGAGATGCGTTGTACCAAAGGCTCCAGTGTGGGTGTGTACACAAAAACAAAAGAGTGAATGAATAAATGAAGGAGGACTGTGACCCACAAGTAACCCACAGGACTTTCTTCTTACTTGTCTTGTATAATTTACACAATTGATCCTCAAGCTGAGGTGATCTGCACTGAAATGTTACAATATGGCCAATCATAGGTTGTTTTCCACTCTGAATTGCAGCTGTACTTCCTTATATAACAAATTCTGTCATTTTTGTTCACATGTATGCAGTGAGAGCTTCTGCTACACGAAGAAAGCCTAACTGCCGGAGTATACACAGCTCCATTGTCACAACATTGAAATGCTTTGACCCTGATGTGATACAAACACGCAACCTTCCAGTCTGCAGCCAGACATGCTACGGTTGTGCCACAAGGCCCTCACAGATAGACAGCTTGTGGGAACAGCAACAGGTGTGCTCTACTGTGGCTGAGCAACACCTTCCCACTTTATGCTTTCCTTTCTCTCTTTCTCTCAGGTTGCACGTTTCAGTGTGAGGCCTGTATGTGTGAGAAAACTAAAAGTTTTGTGTAAACAAACACAGTTAAAGCAACATCATGCAAGAATTGGTATTTTGTGTGACTTGGCGCCCCTACACTTTTCGGAGTGCAGTTCACCCTCATGGACAGCTGTACACTTGCATTTGTTGACAAACTGAAGGATTTGGATTTGGTGCGCTGACTTGGCTTACGATCGAAAACTAGCAAGTCGACAACTTTTCTAACACAGCCAAACATCAAGCAAGTGCAACAACACAATACATAGCAAGCCAGCTAATATTACTTACAGCAGCAAGAAGGCCGGCTTGCATCTGTCTTGCAGCCTTTATTTTGTGAAGCTCTCGCCAACGACTAAAAGCCAGTCCGAGATTTACTCGTCACTCTCTCTTTATCTCTTTTTAACTTCCTCCGTCAACGTCCTCTTCGGTCTCTTTGCCTCTGCCATGATGTCCGTACTGGCAATACTGTGCTAGACCCATGTGTGACGTAGTGCCGTAAAGCGTTATGCACTTCTCACGGGAGATCGTACCGGCTCAAGTTACATAGTGCAAGAACAGCAGTTTAGGGGGCAGAGTGAGAATGAAAGAGGCACCATTCTCCCTATTAAAAGTCAGCGTACCATCAAAATGATTTTGAAGCTGTTATTTTAAGGTAAAATAGTTGCATAATGTTGCTTTAAGTTCAGTGTTTCTCACCAAAACAAATTGTGTGCATGTATCCTTGAGGCTTAACAAATGCATTTCCATTCTTTGTTTACATGGGCTAGTCTTCTTCTTTTCTGCCTTTGGTCACCTTTGTCGATCAGTGAAATAGAATGAAATTACAGCAGGCTAGTATTTAGAAAGTTGCTAATGTTCATGGAGGGAAACAAAGAAATGCCCTTGGTAATATTCTCATTCATAAATGAATGTCTAGCATTGGCTCTTACACATGAGAGACAGCAGTTATGGTATCTGTGGTTGTGGTGACAAACAATTAACAAACAATTCAGACTGCCCAAAGCCACTGTGCAATGAGACTGAAACAAATCCACACCACTATGTATTTATTCAAGTTTCTTTATGGAATCTGAGGCCTTTTGTGAGGCATGTTGCTTTGTGACTCTGAGAAGAAAAAACAAATTGAGAGGGGACATGAACTACCATTTCACACCAGGTCAAAGAGAGTTTTGACTGGTGTCCATTGGAGCACTCACACACCAGAGTCCTATTTCTGAGTAACACAGGTTGTAAGCGAGGCCACCACTGACACTATGAAGACAGGTCTCCTCTACTTAGTTTTACGACTACTCCAATACACGCAATCAGCCGTAAAATCCACCCACACAAGAGCCCTCCGATAAGCTTCATGTGGAGGGCAATAAAACCTAGGCGCCCCGGGCAGAAAACAACTGCTTCTCCTCAAGTGGATTTATGTCCCAGCCTCTCTCGTTGGGTGACAGGAAAAAAAAGCAGCAATGTGTCTTTTTTGGGACGACGTAGTCATCTAGAGAATTGAGGGCCATCGCGAAATCAGCTGCTGTAAAACATGATGGCAGGGTGATCTGTAAATAGGCCTGCCTGTCAACCAGACTTTTCGAAAGGGCTGGCCATAAAACAGAAGTGAGTGCAGGGACTTTGCTGGATGCTGTCATGAGGACAACAGGAGCAAAGTACATCAAAATATACATTTCAAGAGATGTGATTCAACATAATTGGTTCCCACTGGCTTTTGTTCATATTGGAGAGAAAGCTTTTTTACAGCACCAGATTTCTTTAATGAACAGGTATCTTGGCCAAAGACATAACACATACAGCAGACACAGAACTAACTACAGGCCATCTATAACTGTAAGAGCCACTACGCACTGAGCTATGGCGTCATATACAGCAGAGGCAAGAGGTTACACATTGATAGCCAAGGCCATTACATCGCCAACATCATACCAAGCACCATTGGGTTTAACAGTCCCAGGTAAGTCACGGAACATGTCTCCATCAGGTCCCCCGTCAACTTTATGGTTTAACAGCTTTCTCACTTGATGTCAGTGTAAAGTAGATGTCTGAATAGTACGATTAGAGATCATGGAGCTGTATTTTGTGTCAAGTTGGATTTGTATGACTGCCCTTAATCGGGACCGCTTTAAAAAGTCTCACTGTCGTGTCAACACAGAAATGATCTCCAAATGTTCTACGCCTTAATGCCACTGTCTCAGCCTCAGTCAGGGGCGTCTGACTGATGCTAAGGTACAGCAGAACTTAGTGTCAGCCGGGGTTACATGACTGCACATGCCATGCCGCACATGACTGACACTGTATAGGCGGTATACATGGTAAATCCTGCACTGAAGATTCTTTAAATCTGCTTGACACTGTCTATGCACACGTGTGTCTCTCTTCTACAAAGTTCATTATTCCAGAGTTTTTAGCTTCAGCTTAGACGCCTATTAACAGGTTTCTCCCAAGTCCTTCACCCAGCTTGCCTCTCTCTCCCTCCTATCTATTGACAATCCTCACTCTCCTCATCTCTAAACCTCACCAGCACAATGCAGGTTTTAGCTGGGATGAGAGACAGTGGTGATGCCTGCTTGAGTTCGTCAACAGGGGTGTAAGTCTAAAAGTTAACCAGCGCTGGGCCATTAGGCTTTCAATGCATAAGCTCTCAGAGCTGTGTAGTATCGCCAATGAGTGATGCTTCAAAGATGTGCACGGTGGGAGTGGAGAGGCAGAAGGCTTAGGGTTTTAAAGAACTGTAGTTGTGGGGAAGTTTTCTAAAGTACATCGAGTGGAGATTTCCACGCAGAGGGAGGGAGATACAGCCTTACAGTAGAAGGGATGAGTTGAAGGGCTAATGTGTAAACCATCTGTGTGACTGATAAAAGTGATTTGTGCTCCCATCAATGTCTTTTAAAAGTCTATGAACAGGATTCACTTGTAAAAGAAGAGCAATCCTCTGAGGCCCTTTTGATCAGTCAGGGAGAAACTGAGTGAAACAGAGGGGGTCCAAAAACTTTCTGAGTTTGAAAATGTGTCTGTGCAATTCCTCCAATATACACACAAACACACATGCAGTAGTTAGACCATAGAACTCACATATATATATACACACACAATTCCTGGCTGAGAAATCAGATTCATGTGCACACTTAATGGCCAGGCTTAATGTAAAGCATAACAGTAGCACTGCCAATAGACAAAGGGAATCCATTTGGAGCCATTTCATGCATGGTGTAAGGCAACTAGCTGAGGAGAGGAGGAGGAGGACAGTGGATAATAAATGGGACATTCTCCCTGCCTGTCTGCCTCTGGAGAAAGACAGTCTTCCCACTCTTTCCACATCAAGGTGACGACAGGAGAGAGGGAGCAAAGGCTGCTTTCTGCTTCATGCCTGTTATGCTCTTCGTGATGAAAGCATGCCTAAGAACTCCAGCACTTTAGTAGCTCTTTGAGCAAATGTAGCTTTTCACATCCCCAACAAGTTTGTTCAAGTTTGCAGCTTTACAGCAATGTCATTTTTAACTTTGCAAATTCAGTCACATGCATAGTGTGTGTGAAGCATGAGCCAGCCTGAAAAAGTGATGGAGCAGAGGAGTTTTGAGTTACTCCTGCTGTGATGAGAAGTCCCTCAACTTGGCTTCTAAAGGAATCTATAAACATCTACAAAGCAAGGAGTTCTCACGATATGGACTGGTGCTTCTGAATACCCCATGTCTTCAACGTGCCTCTGAATACACAGGCATGCTTCAACCCCAGGGTAATGTGATATTCCTGATATGTGGAGAAGGACAGGGCATGGTTTTCATCCCTGCAACCAATGAATAACTTAAGTGTCCTTGAGTGAAAACCTTTCTTACCAAACTTTTAGGATGGTAGCATCAGCTAAATGCTTGAAATAGTGATAGAAAACAGTTATCTATATATGATCTACAGATGTCCTCGGCCAAATGGATACAACTCAATACATAATCACTAGATTCACTTTTAATGTTTTAAAGTTAATTTTGTGAGTGACTTGGCAATTTGTAGTACAAGGTTTTCCTGCGTACAGAGGAATCTGACCCTGTTCGCTAGTCAGACTACACAAGCTCCAAAGGTGACACCACAGTGCCCCCTGCTGCAGCTGGATAAAAGTACAATCTGAGGGGAGCCATAAGTCATCACTGCACCACAAGCTCCCATTTCAGCCAGTGGATCACTCTGACACCCCGGAGAGGTGATTATACTTCTTCTGATGTATGCCATTATTGACATGCTCCGGCCACAGTTGAGTGAAATGAGTGTGGAATGAGGAAATGTTTGGTATAGATCAAGAACTCCCTTGTGTCCCTTCAGTGGAATGGGCTTTTGTAGAGTGCACTCTACAGTAGACCATGGCACGAACAAGTTGTCAGCTTTGACCCACATTTGCACCATTTGTGCTAAGAAAGCAAGGTATTAAAGATAAAAGTGAAATTTCATGTATTTATAGCTAGTTACTTTGCAATGTCTATTCTCGTCATGTTTTGGATTGACCTTGCTGTGATTGGAAACAGGTTATGTTTTCACTACTGCTGAAATGAATAGTTTATTATTATAAAAAAGCAATGGCAATTTTGATAATCAATACATTTTTATGTCACTTGTTACATACAAATACCAAATATTTTCTGGTCATAGCGTCTCAAACGAGAAGATTTTACCATGAATGACTCTGGGTTTTGTAACTGTTTGTCTGACAAAATAAGCAATTGTAAAGCAAAGCTGGTAACTTATAATGGCCATATCATAATGCTTGACTTTCTACAGGCGAATGATTATTTGATTCATTGAAAATGAATCCACAGCCATGCCCATAATGACAATAATCTTCAGTTTCAGCCATATATTTCATCCCTGTCTATTTTTGTTTCTGTTTGCTACCTTAAAATCGCATAAAGTTACAAAGAAATCTAGTGGACACTGTGTATATTTTGCCATTATTCTTCTTTTATCTGCTTGTAGGAAAAACATAAATCATTACAAAGGCTGCAGTTCTATGTTAGAGAGTGTTCAGTGTTGGTTGTTGCTATAACACACGCCTTCCATGTTATTCTTACAGTACATTAGGTTATGCTATGCTACCTTACTCTAGATCATGTTATGTTTGGTTACGTTATGTTGCAGTATATTGCACTGCAGTGAATAATTTTATTTTCTATATTGTGTTATCTCTTCCCAAACATTTCCAGGGACTTTTAGAGACTCTGAATATCTCATTAAAACAGTTTGAAAGGAAGCCACAGAGACAATAATGAAGACAGTGAAACCCCTGCTTGTAAACTCCTCCTCACAGTGATTCAATAAAGAACCGCGACGGCTTGTCAATACAACATTCGTACAAAAACCTGTTGGGGAAAGCATAGGTGGCACATTTCAATATTTTATCTCGACTTTCTCCTCTACCACGCCGGCCGTGAAATACAGGCAGTGAGTGTGTTGTTCCACTCGGCGTAAACACAACAACCCCCTACTGGGACCAGCCTCATTCAAATGGATGAGACGTCACACGTGTTAGATAACAGAGGCACACTGCCATGCTCCGATATGGTGGGGTTAATCTGCGTGTAACCCACATTCATTTGACTTGGTGGTTCCGCGTTATGGTCGCTAGAGGCTGCTCTGACACAGTGTAGTGCTAGTGATTTCTATTGCACGGACGGTAAAGTCAAGGCAAAGCCCTGGACAAGCACACACTACGTGAGAAAGTTCGAGAGAGAAATATGCTAGGATCTTCTGCAAAGACTGTGTTAGAAGCCTTCATGTGTTAAAGGACTCATTTGGGTTAACGTTTTCCTAACGTTTTAGAGACCTGGGGATTGTTTTGACTAATGTGTGAGTCTCCGGTTAGTTAACACGCAATGTTAGCATGGTAAGCTAGCGGTTAGCCAAATATCAGTCTTGTGTAGCTCTAAACACTACTACAGTATTATTTGTTGTGTTACATTTTCTTTACCGTATCACTACAGTAAACCAATCGGAGATATACAGGAATGTAGTTTTGTTTTGTGAATTTGTGAACAGCATACCACATAGACACATACCTGCATCCACCAACAAGCAAACCAAAACACACACAAAGAAACGTGTGCACCCATACACTTAGACACTCCCAAACATATAGTGATGGAGACGCATGCATACACACACAGACAAAAACACACACAGAGACCACCTGTCATGTGCCACAGGCAGCATCACATGATCACGGTAAAAACCTTTTGATATTCATATCAACCCCCCAGCTCCGCACACTACAATCAAATACCTCTCACTTTCCTTTTTCTATCTATCTCTCCCAGACATAATAATGACACAACATAAAAGTGAAATGTGGAAATCTGCCGGTGCAGGTGAGGTGTTTGATCTAGAGAAAACACTGCAAACCATGGAGGAGGGTGAAAAAACGAGGGGGGCAAATGGACAAATTGCTAAAGAGTTGGAGAAAGTTTTGAATTAGAGCACATGAAATGGAGACACAGGCAGACATACAGTACGCACATGCAAACACACTTGGATGTGAGTGGCAACAGAAAGGGCACTCGGCCAAGTTATGGGAGGGCACTGGGCCAGGGTGACTGTCCTGCCAAACTGCCCCCCCAGGCAGCCGAGGACAATCCGCCATCACGACCATCATCAGCATCACAATTAGAAAGCAGGACTCAGCTGGTGGACTGGGATGGACTGATGGTGATGGAGGGTTGAAGAAATGACAAACAAAAAATGAAGCAGACAGAGAGTGGAATGAGATGTGCACGTCAGCAGCGTAGAAATGACCATCTTAACAAGTCATTTATTTTTACATGAAATTAAACAACTCGCTACATGTCTAGCATCCGATTAAGGTAACTCCACCAGTTCCCTTTGCAAATACACTTTCAAGAACCTCCTGTAAATGTGTCAAAAACATCCCTAGCAACAGGAAAGTGACAGGTGATTAAAAAAGCAACGCAACACACCTCAACATGCTCATTTGCATTGGAAACTAGGGCTGCCCCCTAATAGTCGACCAAAACGTTAGTCGATGAGAAGAGTCTTAGTTGAGCAAGTTTTCATTGGTCGGTTAGAAAAAAAAAGCTCCATTTGGGAGCTGCGCCTTGTGGTTATGGCCGGAACAAAAGTATCAGGGGGACGGTTGCAACGTGGACCTTTTCTCTTGTAACACGGAGTCAGAACATGGGACAGCCTTGTCACGTCGCATTTCAAATCATGGATGTAACACATTCGATCTTCAAAACATGGATGTATTATAAGAACACACTTCAAATGCAGCCTTTGAAGGATATGGCCCCTGAATTGAGACACAGCTGCCGTTAAGTCCACACGAAGTACACCCCGTCGTTGAGTCCGCAGCTGCAAAATCAGCCTGATCCGATCAGTTTTGCCAGAGTTAAATTAGAAAAACAGATTTTTCACTTGGTAAGTAAAAAATACAAAACTGTGTTTTCTGTTTTTAAGGTAATGTTTATTTGTTAGAGATTGTAAATGTAGATCATCTGTTAGACCTAGCCGTAGGCTAAGTATCAGTGAAGGTTTCATTTATCATGCTAGCCTTTCTTTGGTGCTAGCCAGGGTGAAGTTGACAGAGACATGGGAGGGACAATGTTATACTGTGTCTCCTTGCTGGTTGTTCTGACACATTCAGAATCATTACCGCTTTTGCCATTAGCATTGTCATTAACAAGCAGCTCATTTCGTACGTGCACTTGTAATATATTTTTAAATAATTAAAATAATATCATAAAGGTGCAACGCCTAGTGAACTGATGGATTGAACTAACGACTACTAGTCCACTAGGAAAATCTTTGGTTGGGAGCAGCTCTATTGAAAACAATTGAAATGATTAAGGAAAAGAATGTGCTAATTTTACAAATTATGGGTGGTGACAAAAAAAGAGAAGAGAAGTCAGGAAGAGTAAGACCAAATGTAGATGTATGTCTTGGGCCAACCATAACCCCCCCCCTGCTTTGTCTCAACCTTGTTTAACATAGATTTAGCTTTCAGAGTGATAATATTGCACTTTATTGCTCTTTGTGGGGAAAAAGCGTCTGTGCTTTACGACCCCTTCCTTATATGAAACACTACTGCCAAAGTAAATGTTTCAGCATTCTCATTGCAATTTATTCTGCCTCCCAAGTAATGTGTGGCTTTTTCCCTCCCTGCAGCAAAACTCATTTTCACAGCCACATGACAAAATATTAACACGGGCTTCAGAATGAAATGTCACAGTGATTTCTTTGTCAAACTAAAGCAGGGGCTGGTTCTCCCTAATGCCATGTTAAGAGGTGCTGCGGCAAGGAAAAACCCCTGGTGTGGCTACTCTGGTCTCAGGTGCCACACCTGTGCTAATAGGACTGTGAATACTAATTGGAGCGTGGCACGATGAGAGCACACACACATATACACACACGTGCAGACTAAAAGGCCAGACACACCGGGAAGTTGTATGCTTCACTGTGTGTGGAACAAGTATCTCAACGTAAAGATATGTTTTATTATCTTGATTTTTAAATATTAAACATTAACGTCTTTATCATAAAATACACATGAAGACAGGTGACGGAGAGAAACAAAGACTCAAACAACTTGATCACGTACACACACACACTTTCCACTGCCGTTCCATTTTACATAGTGTTGTGTTGTGCTAAAAGCATGCATCCCATCTGCACACTCCCACAGAGGAAAAAAGGAGCGAGGTGCACCAAAATACAACAGAAAAAAAATGTTTCTTGATGCGTTTCACAGTTGTTGTTCAAAGAGCCGTATTTGAATACAAGTATAGGTGGCACATCTGTCGGGTATTTTTTGTCATGAATTATTAACATGCTGTCATTGCTGGCAGCAACCATCATCATTATTTCACTTGTGAATAGAAAGAATGCCAAAACTGTCTCATATCTATCAGTTGTGCCCACACAGTGTTTGTTGTGTTGAAAAGTGTTTTTATAACAGATAAAAATACAGAATGATCAGCAAAAGCTACGTGTTTTTCAAAAGTGTGCATAAGTTTAGTGGAATACTTACAAATAGCTACATATACTAGGTGATATAGTGTATTTATCCTCAATTCTCTGTTACCATACGTCCCAATACAGCGAGCTCAGAGGTCATATACATAACAGCACCTGTGAAGCTGACTGAAAAAAGAAATGTCAGACTTGAAATGACGTAACAAAAACAACTTTGATCGTGTCTACATGTGGATTTTATTAAATGTTTAGTGGTTCGGAGAAGAAACCACGTCCACTTTTCATCTGTTTAAGCTGCAGAAAATTAATTTCCCTAATGTGGGAGCTGAACTCGCTCACTTTTTACTTTGGCAGTGTTTCGTACCATCTCACCACTTAACACATAATATAGCTGTCACTTTCCACATAGCAACAGGCTGTAGTTGGGCCAAAGAGTTTTCTGGTAAATGAGTGTTTGGGTCTGAGTGTGTATGTGTGTGTTGCTGTGATCAATAGAGTCAGTTGGTGAGTCCGTGTGCAGTTCATTCACTGCCTGATGATCGATATGGAGGGAGGAAAGCGAGGCCTGTCTCTTGCCTTCTCTCTCATCTCATGGACTGTTTAGGGGCTCTTGAAGACAAAGCAGGGAGTAGAAAATAAACAGCAAAATGAAGACCATGAAGAGGGGTGGACCGAAAGATGGGCTTCTTTGTAGTCTGTCAGAGGTTCAAACGGGGGTTGTGAGGAATACTGCACTGATTCACACGCACACGACTATATGAAAGCATATTCCTGTGCATATGGTCAGTATAGTCTATAAAGCTGTATTCATTCCTTCCACTTCCGTCAACTTTAGTACAGAGATATGTAACGTCATGTCAGTGCCCAGTTTATGGCTGCTTTAAAGGCAAGGGAGGAAAATTCTGAATGGAAATGCCTGTTTAAGGTAACTTGTATTTTTCATTTTATTGTAATGTTTTATTTGTATTGTATTGTATTCATTTTGCATGTTTTTCTGTACACTGTCAAACTCCACCAGTGGTTGTTCCTGACCACAATAGCTCATATGGGAAAAACCAGGAGGTCTCATTGAAGAGTGACTTTTCTCTTATTCGGATAAAGCCCATTAGAGACTAAAATTAGGCTGTTAAGATGTAACATAACGGATCAATCGCATCGACAAGCCTTTCTTCAACCTTTACCTCAATCTATCTTAACTCCCCTTGTCATAGCAAAACATCCATGCAAAAACTTTTTTACTTATTTTAGGGCGTTTTCACACCTATAGTTCGTTTGCTCTGGTCCGAATCAGTCGAGGAGTTTGTAAACGTGGAGCATTTCCTCTTGGTCTGGTTTCTTTTCACACAGAGAAAAATCCAAGCAAACCAAAATGCATCACTACAAACCACGTTCACTCCACTTATTGGTCAGATGTGTCTGGGACGGGAGCAAGAAAGTAAAAACAGGAAGAAGGTCCTGTGTTCTGGACTAGTGCATATTTCTGTGAGAGAAACATTGCTGGTTCATTCTCCGGCTAGTTGCTACTACTAGAAACAGTTTGCGTGCTCTGCCGCATCCCAGAATGCAAAGCACACCTGGCTACAGGAGCCATTTAGCTCAAATTTGTGTTCACACCTGCCCAAATGAACCGCACTAACTGGGCAAACGCACCAGGGTTCGTTTTAACCAAACCAAACAGGTTAGGTATGAAAACGCCCTTAGGCTCTTACAGGAGACAAATGGGCCACACAGGATACACATACAGTATATTGTACACACACTTTTCTAGAGAGGGGCTGTAGAGAGGGTTGTTTGTGTGTCCTTTGGGGGTGTCATCAGTAGGTGAGGCCACACACAGTGTCAGTGAGTGAGTCAAGGCTTTTACAGTGTAATGGCCTTTAAACAAGAAAGCCAGAGAGAGTTACTGACAGGGAACAATACAGCATGTCACATGACTTTTCTTTCTTCTGTGTAAAGACAGACATTTACACTAATGCATGTATACAGGACAGTGCTTCTGGCACAACAGAGCAATAATATCACAAACTATCAGATGTGTGCACGTGTGTGTGTGTGCGTGTGTGTACGCTGATGGATGAGTGTCTTCAGAGATAAATGGGTGCCTGTTATTTGTGCCTTTTATAGGCAAACTCCCTGCTGACTTCTGAATGGGAATAGCATGCAGTCGTCCCGCACACATGCGCATATACACGCACACACACACACACACACACACACACACACACATTCACATAACGAGCTACAACTGAGGGGCCCTAGGCTGTGGCACATCTGTTGTAGAGGAGACATAAGGCATTCATGCAGGGACTCTCAAGATTCTCCGTGTAGTACCACACAAAGGAAGAAGGAAGGCATAGTAGTGGAGGGGTCTAATGACAATTTTACCAAAGAATCCCTTCTGGACAAAACCATGGCTGCACACAAAGACACACTGAGACACACTCTCTCAAATTGGCCCACTGACCTTCAGGTACCCTCTATAATACATTTTTAGCTTTTAGTATTCTTGACTTGTAGTGCAGAGACAGAGGACAAAAAGATGGAGACAGAGTCCTTATGCATATTTAAGAAAGAAAGAAAACCCTTTATATACACAGCAATGAGTCACTATGGTCCACATGATTTAGTTATTTAGAAAATCATTAAATATTTACTGTATATATGCTGTATTGTTTTGATCAGATTCCACTGTGCTAACATGTTATAGTAAAAGCAGTTGCATTCTAGGGCTGCAATTTATGATTTTTTTTCATTATCAATAAATCTCCAGATTTTTTTCTCAATGAATTGGTTAACCATTTGTCTGCAGAATGCTAGAAAATAGTGGGGGTAAAAAAGCCCTTCACCATCAAAGGTGGCATTTTACTATCACAAACAAAAGCAGCAAATACTCACATTTGAGTAGCTGGAACCAAAGAATGTTTGTCCATTTTTGCTTGAAAAAATAATCTCTATAAACAGACCTGTAGGCAAGGGACAATATTTTGCTATAGGAAGCGTTTCTGTTTGTAGTCCGAGTAGTATTGACCAATCACATTTGAGTGGGCTTTGGTAGCATGCAAGTAAACAGTCCGTGTGGAGAGCAAAAGAGGCTGAAATGCAATCTCGGAACCCACTGGCTATCATCTGACAATGATTTGGCTTTTTATCAATCTCTGAACCCTAGAGATTAGCTTTTTATTAGCTTTTTAAAAATGCGTCTGCATTCAAATTGCTGTCAGACGATAGCCAATGGGTTCTGAGACTGGGTAGAGTTGAAAGTGGAAACAATTTTCCATCCTACCAGGAATAGAAAATTGAATAATGCCACAAATTTTAAAAAACTGACTATTATGTGCAACCGATATTAAAAACCATTTGACAATAAGGACACTCCAGGCCAAGTGACAAGTGACACTGACCAGTAGTTGTACAAGAGGAAAGCATACAGCACTTCAGCGTGTCTGTAAGCCTCCAGTATTTTAGCAGAGCAGGACATAATCTGAAGAGGTCTTTAGCCTTTTCTCATGAGAAGAGAAGCAACGAGAGCACACAGCCGTGGTGTTAGATGGGATTCAGCTCTCTGTCTGCTACAATATGCCTGTCTAAAGCTCTCCAAACCAGGCTTAGCTTCCCAGCCCTGGCACCGCCTCCCCTCCCTCCCTGTGCCAGTGTCAGCTTCAGCTCGGTACAGCGCCAGCCAGCCACGCCAGACTCAGCTTAGCTTGTGGCAATGCCCCGCTCTCCACTCTCCTTCCTACATTGCTTCCTTCCTCCCTTTGCTTGGATGTCTTTCATTATTTTCTCTTCCTTTGTTCACTGTTTTTTCTTTTTTCACTTTTTCTTTGCTTCTTTCTTGCTTGATTTGTCTCTATTGGCCTCTTCGCCTTCAATATATTTATTTTTCCCTTTATTTACCTGCCTTCTTCCTTTTTTAAATTCAAATACATTAACTATGTGCATATAAGTGTGTTTTTGTTGGTTCAGGTTGTCTGCTCATGTGTATGTAGAGGTGCTTGACCAAATCCTTTATAATATTATTAGCCCTTGCACCATACTCACAGCTATACTAATTACTACAATATTTAAACCCACACACCACTCAAAATCCCAACTAGCCTGGCGTACATCATATCCCCTGTAATAAATTAACCCAGGCTAAAACAGAGCTTTGCCTTCCACAGTCTATTTGAGAGCCAATTTTCAGGCACAACCTTGGAGTGACTTTGGGTCTGCGAGGGTAATTATATATGGTTCTGAGAGAAGTAGTCAAGTGTTGAAAACAGCCGCTCATGGTCTGGAGACTCTTGAGACAAAAGCTACAGAGGGATACTTGTCATGCAGAAGAGACACTCGCTTGGTTTAACAAGGAGCTGAGAGGCAGCGGGGTGAGAGAGAAATAGGTCTATATTCAAAAGGATAAGCAATTGATGGTAGATTGAACTTTTCTGTTTAAGATTGCAGTTTCTGTTGAACTGGCTGTGACTTTGTATAAGTAATTTCCTAGCGGGCAATCGTACTGTAGAGCTACATGGAGAATGCAATGTTGCCCCCATGAGGCAAGGTGAAAAGATATGGGGAAGATGTCTTCCTCTGAAATGGGCCAAACTCACTGCAGCCACATAATGAGACAACAAGGACAAATAGCAAATATAACTTATCTAGTGGAAACCAGGGCAATGTCTCTTCCCCTATATCTCTGTCTGATGCCAGTGGGCCTTGTGGGTGCAGCACCCACCACATATGGATAATAGAGGAAAACAAGTCCTTTGTTATCTTAGTGCTCCTAGGTACACCCTCCGAGGGTCTCTGGGAGGGCGGCAGGATCCCAGTAGGGGGCCTGTGTCTGTCACCTCAGTTTAGGGCCTGTCTCATGGCGGCTGACCCAAATCGGCCCCCTGGGGCAATGCCGGGCCCCTCCACAGGACTCAACCGCTGCAGATAATAGGCTCGTTTGGCAAGTATCCAGACACTGGAACCAAAGCAGCTCTGACAGCTGTCAACCAGGACTAATATCCTCCTGCATGACACACGCACATGCACAATACGAGGATGGTAGTGTTCGTCCCTACTATAGTATGTCTGTGTGTGTGGGTGGGTACTTGCAGGATTGTTTTTCTACATAGGTGTGTATATGTGTACGTGTTCTTGTCTGTGTGGGTCCCTCCACTTTTTTTCTCGTTTTGGCACTGCCTATCTACAGCTCTGGTTAAACGCCCCGGCATTTCCAGACAGTATTCAGGCGAGCCGACGCCATGTCAGGAGCAATTTGGCGCATCGGCAGAAATCTCTTCCTGTAGGGGAGCTGTCATGGAGGAGAAATCAAAGACACCTACGTGACTAGCTGGTTTGCCTCCGAGCTGAAAGAAAGGTTGGTGACATGACCTGATTTCACCCGTTTTACAGAAAACTGCAGCAGAAGATGGAGGAGTTGCCTGCTGCTCTGCAATATGGAGTAATATCATTCTTACCCCAGGCACAGGGAAGTGTATGTCATACTGCATATGCTATACAGCTGAAGCAGTAGTCAACAAGGATGGACTAATGTTATATGCTGGTGGCTCAGCGAATCAATATCAGCAGGTTCAGCAGGCTGTCATGCACTAGTGATGGTCCACGTTCAAGACTGCCAGGTGACCTTTGTTCCACATCAGTACCTCTCAAACTGTCTATACTACACACAGCACTCTAATTCCAACACACATGCTCACATTTCACATATATGGTATACTAAACCATTTGCCATTTTGGCCAGGACTCTTGCAAAAAAAAGAGATACTCTGATTTCAAGAGACTGACCTGGTAAAATAAAGGTTACACCGGAAGCCCCGAAACATTGGCCGTTGCCCCCAGAGGCTTAATTGCCGTCAGACGATTGGGTCAGACCAGTGTGTGTGTGTGTGTGTGTGTCAAACTCCGACACAGACAGCAGAGGACAGAAGCAGCGCGCCCGTAAATGACACCAAAACACGGTAGAGACTCTCACCATAGTTTTTTTATTACATGACTATTTTGGTACACACATTTACCTGCCAGTGTGGCGGATAGCCTTCAGAGATTTACTAGCCCCACTTAGTAAACAATTAATGTGACTTAAAACAATATAGCACAGCAACATTTACAAACAATACAATTTCTGACTTAAACCACCCTTATGCGCTCTAAAAGACTACCGAGTTGCTAACTGCAAAGGCCTGTGGTTAAGCTTCCAATGGAAAAAACCCAAAGGCATCTCCATCCAATGTGAGGGGTTGTAACTGCATAAGTGGGAAAGAGGGAGTTGCTGAAAAGGAACAACAGTGCTCAACAAATCTTCCCCGGGTAAGTAAAGTTCAAAAACTAGGAGCCTAATAAACAAGCAACAACCGACAATAAATCCAAAGCCCCAGAGGAAAATGAAATGAAAAACTGCTTGCTGCCGCCCACGAGCCTCTGAGCAGAGCAGCGGAGGTGAGGATAAACTCCGCTACCACACTGACTCTTTCCAACGCAGAGCTGACTCTGGTCCTTACAGGCTAATTACAGCTGACTACAGCAGGGTGTATGTGTGTGTGTGTGTGTGTGTGTGTGTGTGTGTGTGTGTCAAGATGTATGTGTGGGCATGTGTGGCTGTCAGAGTGTGGGACTATTGCTATATATGTGTGTTCTCATGTGAACATGTCTCATTTTGTCTGAGTGTTCTTTCATTGTCTCCATGCTGGGTGATGACATTTACACTTTCTGGCCAGGAGAAGTTCAAGTGTGCGTGTGTGTGTATCTAATTTCATCAGCTGTAATCTGGGTGTCAGTCTGAGGATATGTGTCAATCTAAAGGGGACTTTTTTCTGAGCAGAAACAGGTGCCGGTGCTCAGAGACCTAGAGAAACTGTCAACTATACCACATCACGTCCACTGGAGAATTAACAGTCAGGCAGTGGTGGTTGTAGTTCAACTGAATATTAGCAGCAAAACATCAATTTTGTTGATTTGTTTTTGTAAAATGACAGATTTTTAGTCCAGTTAACGATGCCAAGAACCTCAAGCTCTCAAATGCCACGGGGGAGCAAACATTAAATTACCTGCGAACAATCAGTTTTGTTTTAAAGGTGGAGCCCGGGCTTGGGTACACAAACTCAGTCCCTGTGATTAGGTGACAAAACCGATCAAGATGATGCACAGTAGCCAGACCTCCACTGAGCTGTCTGTTTGGCCACCAGAGGGCAGCATCTGGGTTATAACAGCACATTACGTGAAATAGCACATTTCTGACACAATGTAGCCTGTGGAGAGGAGACTGGTTTGATTTTCAGGATATATCATAGTATTTCTGGTGTTGCTGGTGTTGGTGTCCAGCTTTATTTCCAGCAGATCTAGAAATAAAGCTGGAGTCAAGTCTGTCAACTAGGTACCAAACTGTGGTATGAAATAAATTACAGTTCAATTTCTACCGAGTCTTTACATTAGCAGACGTATGAATGGTTTGATGGTTTTACTCTCTCTGGTCTCTCTCCTCCTCCACCTACAGAAAAATTCAAATGGAGCTCCATGGATCTATTTAAATGTTCAGGAACCACTGAACTAGACAATGAATCATAGTAAGTTGGAAAGTTGCACAGCAAACATAGAATAAATACTGAGTCCACAATGTGTGAGGTGAATGCATTACACTGTCTGAGAGATGATGGTGAGAGACAACCAACCAGACACAATAGTCCTCAATCACATGCACTCACAAACACATACATACACAAACACAGACACACGCTCACACACACACACACAGCACAGACAAACAGAGTAATTAGTCTTTGATTTCCCCCGGCAGTGTTCTGGTACCAGGGGGCAGCTGCTGGGACCCTGCTTCAGCCTTGGCTAATTTCACTCACGGCTTGATCTCGACCCAGCACAGGTGCCCACTTGGCACCCGACCACTGTTGCCATGGCAATGACAACTTCGGGGGCCAAGAAAATGACAATTGTCCAAGGAGCTCAGCCACAGGAGCCATGGATGTGGTACCCATTATAAACAGGCCGCATTAGCACAAACGGAGGACACAGCCAGATATGGACAGTTCAGTTAGGTTCAGTTAGGCTTTCTCTTTTCCTTTCTTTGTACTTCCAGTATGTTTTTGTAGTTTTTGTCTTTCTTTCATGAAATTACATGTGTCTATTATTCTGAGGTTGGTATCCATTCCCAAAAACAAAAGGTATGTACTCAGATTCTGTGCAGCAGACGGTTTACAGGCAAGACTGTAGACTGCTTGGGCATGAGTGCCCCTTTGTGGTTCACAAGTGTCACTGCAACGTCTGTCAAGCTGCAGGTCCAGGCCTACATGCACCTTCTGTAAAACACACTACACTGAACTGCTGATTCAGGTACTTCTGCTGTAACAAGCTTTTTCCCTTAATCGCCCATGAGGATTCACCCTTCGCCCCTGCACTCATTAAGCCCACAGGACAAGCTTGCTTAGACTCACCTCTGTTAATAAGGGAGATCCAGACTCCAAACACCAAGGGACCTGCTCCTGAAATCACCTTCACTTATTTGTTATCAAGCTCCCTTTAGGCGAAATATCTAGATGGCAACTTGCACACTAAGCAAGCTGACAATTTGGATGAGGCTCAGTCAAGTGTAAAGGGTTAATGGTGTTTGAAGTGAGGGGGGGAAACAAAACAGTGCAGTTAAATTAAAGAGCAATGGGTGGGCAGTCACATCCATAAGACATTTTTCTCTCCTGTATTTATGACTTAAGAACAGGTGAAAAAAAGTTTTTGCCAGGAGAATGTATTTTTTTTCAGGATCATTTTTCTAAGTGTCTGTTGTTTGTTGTAATACTCAATCGGCCACAAGAGGCTGAAGTGCACCACTACCCCATGTTCTTAATAGGACTAAAAGCATTCATGTTTTCTTCCAGGTGAGTTTAATTTCTCCCCATTGATCCTAAAAAATCTTATTTTTTAAGGAACTTAGAAAGATTATCCTGGCAAAAACATTTTTGTCACCTGTTCTTAATTCATAAAGGGCTTCCGTATGTTCTCATGAACACTATACAAAAACAGAAATAAATGACTTCCACTTGTTAACAGTTTTGTCTGAAACTCACAATGTTATACCACACATTTAAAGGACTTAATTACAGGAATCAAGCTCACTTCTGCATCAAACAATGAGTTTGTCTTGCGCAACAACAACAGTTTTGAATTTTTATATACCATTTTAATTGCTAATGCGATAGCACAATTTCCCTGCAATGACCATTAAAGTTTCATCTAATTTGATCTAATTGGCCATATCACACCCATTTTATTCCTTTATAAACTAATTTCAGCAGACCCATATTGTGAATTTCTTACCTAAGGCCACCCCATAACCAGGAGTCATTTTAGGCTAATTGCCACATTGCCATCTGGTGTATGGATGAGGTGTCTGTATCACAGCCATTTCAAGCCATTTCAGAGCGATCAGAAGTATTTTTTTCACACTGAATGGATTTTCAAAATTATAACCTGAGGCTGAGCTAGATGAAAGTTTATACCTCCTTCCTAGACACTCTTGACTGATTGTATGAGGTTGTGTCATTTGGCTAGGAGCTCATTCAGTCCTGCTGAAGACTTAGCAAGCTAAAAAAAAACAGGAGTCAGTCTCATTCAAAATTATGTATCAGCATTTCAGCAGTGTGTCTAAAGCTGTCCATATAAAAACAGACATGAGACCACATTTAAGTTGTTTGAAAATGCTGCTAAGTCAATCACTGGTTTGGAAGAGTCCAGGACAGGGTTATTAGTGTCCATAGCAAGGGAAGCTGAAATAGAGTAAGATACTGCAAGTGGAGAAAGAGGGGGATAAGTTCACTCATGAGGGGCAAGATGCGAGATCTCGAGGTGGGTGTACAATTAGCTGGTCATATCTTAAATATGCTACCATTCCCTTGTCGCGTGCCTTTTTGAGCTTTGGCCACAGTTCAGTACGTTTCTGTCTCAGACGTTCAGTGAAGTCCTCATTGACGTAGATCTTAGTGCCCTTAAGTTTTTTTTCCTCTCTTAAGGATTTCCTCTTTATCCTTAAATCTGAGTAATTTCATGACAATTGTCCGTGGCTTGTTCGATTGCTCATCTTATCTTCCATAAATCTTAATTGAATGCACCATTGTGTTGCTATAGTCTATAGTATCCTCATTGTACTTGGCGGTATGATTATTTTGTCTTGTATCAGTAGATTAGTAAGTAGTAAGTATGTAGCTAATGTATTTATTGTTACCCTTTAACCCTGACAATTATTTGCTATTTAATTTGATTTATGGCCATTTTAAATATGTTCAATATGTTGTTGCTATTCACACAACTGCAACACACCAATATGAGCTATATAGGAACTGTTTGTTAAATCCACTGCTCATTCTGTACCTGAAAAGGTTCGACCCTGACGTAATTTGAACAGACAAGCTTCTGATTTGGAGTCAAACACTCTACTGTTGCAGCACAAGATCCTCAACAGAGTGTTCTGTTTAGCATCAGAAAGGCATCCTGAGTTTATACAGCAAAAAGAAGAGGTCACAGAAAGAAAGCATATAGGCACTCATAACTCATTTAAGGATACACCCTACAGATCTAGATTAAAATAGTCAAGGCTCCTGGCCTAAATGAAAAAAACATGCTATTCCTCTGCCAAACCACTACTTTACACTTCAGTCCAATTGGTGGCAGTAGTGCACCAAACAGCTGGTGTGGCAACTACCAATAATCAATGAACCCTTGAAAATCTATAGGCTGTCGTGGACAGAAAAGATGGAACTAAGGGGTCCTGTGTGTTTCTGCTCTCTCTGTCTAAATTAAACTTTACAGCCTGCTCAGAGAAACAACTGCATCACCATAACCTCTACGATCAGAGCAAATATGTCAACAAACAAACCATCATCATTTCATCAGAATTATCTTCATAAGGAAAGAAATGTGGACATGGAGCTCAACTTCACACTACAGCCAAACATGGAACAACAAGAGGAACATTTGTGCAAAACAAGACCAAAACTAAAACGAACAAACTGTACAAATACACGTGAAATGGAAGTTACATAATTCTGTGGAGCAGAGACAGACAGGCTGCAGCATGCAGCTCTGACTGCCTATGAATCATAGCATGATAATCTGACTGCTGAACCTGAGCCAGACAGCTCACATACCACACACACACACACACACACACACAGAAACACACACACACACACACACAGAAGGCTTGGGTGCTCCCAACGGTAGAGCCACCGAAACTTGCAAAGTGACAACAGTAGTTTCTACATTAACCCCCCTCTGCTCTGTTCTCTCTCCATGTCACTGCAGTGACACTGACAGTACAGTCACTGAAATCATTCATTTGCACTTAAATGTTACAGAACTCATTGCAGCAAAAACACCAACTGTGGATATCAGCACTCAGTAAATATATAGTAAGGAGTATCAGTGGGATGTACTGTTAGAAGGGGGTGTGGTCTGCTAGAAAAATTCAGAAATTTATTGATTTTTTCATTCAATCAAGAGACAAGTAAAATCGCAGCTAAGTATACTGTATCAAATTCAGATATAAAACACACTATATCGGAAAAGGGAAAGGTGATCCAAGAGGAAGTAACTTTAAGAAAAAATAAGGTAACTTTTGCTGCCTATGAGCTGAAAAAACTATATCTGCTGCTTATCTGCAGCTGCACAGGCTGTCATTGACACTGCATAACAGTGCTTGTTGAGTCAGTGTCAGATTTTGTGTTTGTCAATGTGCCCGAGTCCTGTCTAATACCACAGTCTGAAATGAACTGAAATTTGGCACACTACTTCTGAAGGGAGAATTGGAACAGTTCTTCAATATAAACCATGTCATGTCAACTTAGGTTAGGGATAGAGGGCTGATGTGGGACCTCGTGGCGCAATGGTAGCGCGTCTGACTCCAGATCAGAAGGTTGCATGTTCAAATCGTGTCGGGGTCAATGACCTTTTAAAGGTAAAACAGCACTTCACTCACTCCACTGCAATCTGCACAAGGTCTCCATAACTCACACGAAAAGGCATAAAAGTGATAACATCATCATCAGTTACTCTACTACACAAGCTTTCAGCTCCGCCATCAAATTAACTGTAAGAAATGCAAACAACAATGAATTACTAGTAGATTAATAGCATACCTTCAGCTTTGAATACAACTGAGTGATGCTACGCTAATTGATCCTCTTGTCTGAAATGACTGTAACACTAGTGAATAGCTATTGCTTCAGCTTATTAGGGCTAAATGTATTATTTTTGTTACATTATGTAAACCTTAATACTCAAGGCTGGCAACAAAATGCAAGGCCACACGCAGAATTACAACACAAAAAGTGCAAAAAACTAACAATGTACAACAATGTTAAAAACAAAACAAAAAAGAAGAACTTCAAATTAGGTTTTTATCGCATAAGAGTGAGAGAACAGAATATTTTATTTACAGCAGTAGACCAACATCAGTATAGGCCCAGCACAGCCCAGGAAGCCTGTGGAAGTACTACATCCAACAATAAGAGCAGAGTTGTCAGTAATGGGTTAAAATCAACAGGTCTGGCTAACTGTGCTCCTGCCTGTGAGTAGAGTAAAACAAGGATGGAGGCAGTACCTGATGGAACAAACTGGACAGACAGGATTTACTACTAACAACTATACACACAGAGAAGCAAACACCCACACACACTGAGATAAAATCATGTGTGTACACACACACACACGCACACACACACACACACACAGACTGAGGGCTGCTCCACTGGTGTAAAGTTAGCTGTCCCGGCCCACATCCAGCTCAGCTATGCACTCTGTGCCATTTACAGCAACTACCAACATAGTTTTAGTATCACTGTTTATTTTTTAGGCTGGCACAATGATATTGTTAAGGGTTTGATGGTACAATACAGAGTAAACTCCAGAGCTGTAACGTCACCTTTAGAATATCACTGTAAAACTATAGTAATGAGACAGATGTATAAATAATCAAAAATCAGCTGCTGTTGTGCTTGTTAAATAGTTAGGCTAAAATGTTTAATGTTAATGAAATTCAATATTCTGCTTTCAGAGAGATGTAAAGAGCCTACACAACCACCAGGGGGAGCAGGTATTCACAGCACCAGAGCAAATGAAAGATAATGAAAAGGAGAAGATGTGTGCCAAGTAGTCTTCAGTTAGTTTGCTAGTTCTTTCTAGCTTTGTGTATTGTCTGTAAAGGACCACAGGAGATGGACAAGGAGAGGTGAGGAGAGGAGAGGAGAGGAGAGGGGAGGATATGAGACGAGACAAGAGGACAGGAGAGGAGAATAGAGGAGAGGAGAGTAGAAGAGAGGAGAGTGTTTCAGACAGCAGGTGCAAAACAGCTGCTCTCACCCCTGATCCAACCTGATGCGTAACCATGGCGCCTACCACATAGTCATTATAAGGCGTGGAGATGCACATGCACACATACTCCTCCTCTCTGTCATGCACGCAGTTTCTCATTCATGTACAAATGCACATGCACGGTTCTTTAAACCTTAGATATATCAAATGTGGGAAATGTGCTTGTCAACATGAAACAGCAGCACAAAACACACAGTGTTCTTGAGAAGGACACATTTTCAGATTTCACAAGATAGCAGTGGCTCCATGACATCCGATATGCTGAGAAAAGCTGCTAACAGATAGGAATCAAAGACAACACTTTCAACTGAAACTCACGTTTCATCACCATTTAGATGAATACATTGTGATGGCCCAGTTGACTTTAAGCTTAGATATCTGAAGTTATGAAAACACCAGATAAACTATTCATGTCATCACTACACCAGGACACACTACGGTGAGTAATAGTAGATGACTATCATTGTTATGATACAAAAGTTCTGTCTGTTAAATTTTATCATTAGCTGTTGTGCTGTTGATACTTTTATTGTATTTTTTTCAAGTTATCGACCATTGACTGTGGAGTAACTTCTAGCAAACAGTCTGCCATCACCCACCATTCATTTCATTCAACAATTTAAATGAGTTGAAAAATCATTTAAACAATTTCCCACTCACAAAGACACAAAGAGTGGTTCTAGCTCACTAACTGGCCCAACATTAAAGCCAAACAGCTAGTGACTCAGGTGTAGTCGGCACTGTTCCCACGGGAAGGATGCAGTGGGATTGTGGGTAATCATTTACAGTTGGTCTAGTGGGTGGGGTGGGTAGTGTGATATCATGTTGCCTGTGACAGATTTTGCCCACACACTCTTATACTGGCAAATATGGTAATACACACACCCTCACACACACATTAAAGTGGAGCCTTGAATGCACCACAGAAGACCACACTCATCATTCAACTTTCCAAATACATGAAAGCAATAGAGTCCTGCAGGAATGAGGTATTTTTGTAGGCCAACCCGGCAGTTAGCATCGCTCTGGTTCCCTCGACAAAAAGCCAATGAGATTTTTCCATTGGATTTTGGATTATTGCAGAAAATAAGCTCTGTGGCAAACAAAAGTTTATGATAGTTACACGTTTTGTTCAGCAAGATAATCTTCACAAATGAACACCACTTTTGTTAAAAAGCTAACGTTAGACTATAAACGAACAACACCACGGTCGCATGACTTCAACGTCACCACCACTAAGCTTCCAACTTGTAATTTGATTTTGCATGCTTACCTCTTCTACCAAAGCCTTTGGGAAAGTTTGAGTTAAAATAGTTTGCAAGAGCGTGAGTATAAACCCAACAAGGCTGTAAAGGCGGACGAGTGAGTAGATGAGTTTCTGTGTTCTGCGTGATGACCTTTAATGTCCCCGACAACCTCTGTAGTCTCATTTAGAAACTTGTTAGCAACCGCCTTTTTTAAGACACATTAAAGCTTCAAAATTCACGAGTACCCCACTCCTGAATTTTACTGACATATTTTATGTCGTAGAACAAAACATGAAAATCTCTTAAGCTTGTGTTAACCACAGACCTTATTTCAGGAATCTAACCAAAAACCCATTGAAGAAACCCACTGAGCAAAATGCAACAATGCTAACTCATTTCCGGGTTTTAGGACTCATTCCTGCAGCACTCTATGGAGGATTGGCAGTAGGTTGAAATGATTAAACAGAGAACATGGTGGTGTGCAGTAATTTACTGCTCTGTAATGTTGTAATGATGAGACAGTAAAAGCAGGCAGGTGTAATCATGAGCACATGTAACTCTCTGTAGTACTGCCAAAGCTTTATGCACAAAGTTTCAGAGTGCAGACACAACCAAAGCTATTTCTGCACAAGGAAAAGGTGAATGGAAATGAGAAGAGGTAGCAAAACAGGAAATAAACAAATAAATAAAATATGCAAACACATACTCCCTTTTTCTCTCGATTTCACAAACACTTCGACTCACCCTATCTTTGTCATCCACCACGTCACACAGCATGTCATCCAGGTCCAATATGCCTCCATCTCCATGTTCCAACCTGTGGACCTGGACCCAGTAGCTGGGGTCCTGGAAGAAAAAATGAGGGAGAGTATTAGCTCTGTAATGAGATCAGCTTTATTTGCAGCATATAGACTTGGGATTTGAAGCCTTATGTAAGTAAAGCCATACAACATATTAGAATTGCCAGGCCAAAGGAATTAGCAGCTTGTGTCTCCTTAGGAATCAGCTGATCTAATCACCATGTGGTTCATATAATGATCCTGTCAGCAGGCACACAGGGGCTCTGACATGGTTATGGATTGACATCATGATAGCAGTTATGAAATATTTTAATCCCCTGCTGGATGGCCTGCAAAATAAGCATATGGCTCAAACCTTTCTCCATGTGGGAGGAGAAAAAGAGAATTAGTGTGATACAGGCACAACAGGAGGTGTCGTATTCATCACTTCTTATAGTTACATTTCAATGCATAAAAGATGACTTGGCCCACTCTTCTTATTTAATGCTGCATCACATAGTGTACAGTATGTCAGTATGTAGTGTGCTACATGGACTTAAGTGCAGTTCATACAAATAGTTTTACAAGCGTAAATGTGTCTTACAAAGACATAATTACATATGCAGTACAGAATACTGCTTTTCACAACATTGCGCCAGCATATTCATAGGACACATGTATGCTAATGTGAAGTCTCATTAATATGTTACACAGCCATTAAAAGGCAGGGAGCAGTACAGAAGCAGTAAAGTTGGGAAAAAACGGTTTATATGGTTTTCAGGCTGGCTGGCTAACTGTGTAACAGATAGAAAAGCTGTAATGTCTTAATTTATTTGCCTTTTCAGGCTGGTTATTTTACCATCAAAATATTAATGCCATAGAACCTACAATGCAGATAGTGCACTCTGCCTTTAATCATCAGGAAATGTGAGGGGGAAAATACAGTATCTACCAACAAAATGTGTTCTTTCAGATTTGTCCATTTCAACAAGTTCATTTAAGAAACGGAACTTTATTTTGAATGATATAATAATGCTTATAGAAATTAAATGTGTCTGTTATGCTAGATCACTGTCTGTCAACTATTAGCATTTATATTGAAATCAATATAATACATTTACTTTTAAGTGTGTGATTTAAAGGTAGCCAAATCATATGAATTACACTAGATTCAAAAGGTTAGACAGCAGTTTCCGATACTCATTACGTTAGCTTTAGCAGGAATTTAGCTGGGGGGTTTTCTCCATCATGATTGGATTTAGCTGCTGCCTCATTTAGTTATGTGGAATAACTACTGAATTACAAAAATGTCAGTTCATCAAAATGTATATTTTCCATTTACAGATAACTGTGAATAAGTAAATTAAGTTTTAGCTTTAGTTCAGGCTAGCTGTAGCCATCTTACCAGCTAGCTATAGCGTCTCGCTTTAGCTGCCCAGTTAGCTGTTTCTCTGGGGCAGACAATTAAAAAGTGGTTTTCACAGAAATTATATATTTTGACCAAATATGTAGTTACTGCATTTTTCCTTTATAGGGCAGTTTATAGAGGAAACTACTGGATATGTAAAGCAGCTTCATATGTAACGTGAATGTTGGACATTTTGTAAATACTGTATATAAACAGAATATTGTCAAAGATCCCATGTGTGGTTTGGATGTTTGATATTCAGTAATAAAATGTTGAAAGTAAATAAAAGCTTCTCATTCTCTCCATTTGTCCTCTTCCTTCCACCCTGCTCCCCCTCAGTCTGGTTTTGCCCAGCTCATAGCCTACAAGCACTGAGGCATGATGGCCCAGTCAGACAGGAGGCTAAAGAGAAACCAGTGACTGTCCTTCCTCCTTCACCATGTTAGGAAAGAATCTCCTCACTCTTTTGTCTGTATTTTGTTCTCACTCTGTTTCCCTCCCTCTGTCTCCTTTCCTCCAAGCTTTCTCCTCCAAAACTGAACTGTCTATTTCGGGTCTGTGGTTAAATGCCTTCATGCACTGCTCTGTTGTACTGAACCCCAACGCGGTTCACCAGGCAAAATGGTCCAAATCATGAGGGGAATAACTGTGTGGTATTTTCCTTCCTTCAGAGGTTAATAGGAGGGAAAGGATGGCAAGTTTATCAGGGACATTCTCAAAAGACAAGACAAGAAATCGGAAGAGAATTATGTAGTTCCCATGTTAGTTAGGGCCACTGAAAGAACAATGCAATATTAGGCATATAGCCATTGCAGAAAGATAGAGAGTTAATTCATGTACAGTAAAATTGAATTTAGGGTTGTGTGATTGGAAAGCGTAGCTTGAAAGCAGTCCATCCTGGAAGAAAAACGAAAATCTGCTAAAAACCAAACTACAATACCACTACAGAACATACTGAAAACCCAGAAGAAGAAAGACACAGCAAAAATTCACCATCTCTGGAAGTCATTACAAACCACAAACTGATGACCCTCAGCATTAAACAGGGGGAAAAATTCTTTAAATGTTCACATGCTGACACGCTCCATGGTCCTCATCCAGACTTGGGATGGATTATGAGGAACAAATATGATTCTGAGAGAAGCTCAGTCACATAACTTAATCCCAGAAATACACTCGGGATGGAAGGAAAGCATTTGACGTTGACAAACACTGTTAAGATTTGCCTTGGTTAAAATGATGTAGGAGCCTTACACCAGTGAGGCTTTGCCTCAAGCAAGCCAAAAGCAAGAATTAAGAATTCTCAGTTCAAGGATTCTTCATTACGAGAGTATTAGCAGAGAATTCATCACTAACTGGGATTGGGTTGGATTTTCTGTTTTGGGGGTCATCTCTGAATGCTTTGGTGTAAATACCAAGGTCTTAACTGATACACACACACGACTAAAGGTTTTTTTCCCCTGGTGGATACTTGTAAGTATCAGTAAGACCTCCTAGGAAGATACAGCTGGTCATGTAGCTCACAAAAAACCCAAAGGTCAAATCCCCCGTACAGCCTACTTCTTAGTATCATTCATTCTTTCTCTCCAATCCTGAAGACTTGTGCTACTGTTGAGAATATGTAGGACATGTCTTTAATGTTGTATTCATACTTAAACAAGGATTCTCTTGAACCAAGTCATATTGTTACATAGCATCTAGATGATCTTAAAAGATGCTACGTGATCTGATTAATTCATTGTAGAATTAAAAACAATAACTTTATAAGGATTAATATCTAGGATGCTTGCTAACATTAAAATTCTATGAGTTTGGCAGTAGTTTAGGCGCAATCTAAAGTGTATATTAGCAAATGAACTTCCATTAAATCTATCAAATGTTGAACACATCTAGTATGGAAACCAGTACAAATGAACAGAAGAGAAACAGAGAAGGAGAATATCCTTCCAACAAAGAGTGTATTGTGTCATTTGTATTACTGTAGTGTATAGTAACAGCAGGTAGGGAGGACAGCCATAGAGTTGATAAAGTGTTAGCACACTCAGCAGTCAACCTCAGCTCATTTTGTTATCATCATCTCTGCTACTAAATCAACACGTTATGCAAGATTGGCTCTAAGCTGATAGGTCTTCTCTGGGCACTTGCTGGCCTTCAGCCAATTTCCCAAATGGGATCAGTGTCATATTATCTTCAAGCATCCAAAAAGGTACTACTTTCATCATGTTTACCCCACGTAGGGGTAACATTAGGTGATGTGAACGAGTTTCCAGGAGGGACAGAAACATCGCTGGTCTGTGGCTGATACAACTTTTTTTGAAGACCTTAAAAGATTAAGGGATTGTTGAGCGTGTCGATGGTCAAAAGGCTCAAAACAACAACCTTCTTCTTCTGTTATATATCTGGCAGATTAGACGCTTCACAGCGGGCGGAACCACTTTGCACATGTCAAAAAAGTTAGATTCTGCTTAAATGCTTTGGGGTATGTAAACACACATCTTCACTTTATTTAGCGTCCATGTAAACAGTTGAATGATTTCATTCGGGTTGAAGAAGCAGCTAGTGTTTCAGTCTTGAGGTCATTTTTACCATGGAAACGCCATGTGCACCAGAGGAACAAAACCCACATCAGATCCACACACCATGTCCATACTGTTGTTGTTCTCAAGTGCAACCAAGTGTCACTGTCTGAAAAGAATGGACTTTCCCTTCCCAGACTACAATAGCACCCCATAGTACATAATTCGTTTTCAAAACAGAGGCAATGGGCCAACACTGCATTATTTCATTAACAAAGGGACAAAAACCACAGGAACAAAACATATCTGACAAGCACAATTGGTAAGTACAGCTTTGATAGATAATCTGAGCCATGTATGTGTGGGGTTGCACGAAAAGCTGAGTGAAATGTGAGAACAGCACATATCTGTCCGCATTACTGCAAACAGGAAGAAGGATTACTGACATGTAGAAACTAGTGTAACATGTGTTACATCGATGTCTTGGGAAGCTTTACCCCAGTGCTGAACCTCTGGCAACTTTCTTAGGTCAGGTACAAAGTGGTCAGCCATACAACAGGACCTGAAGCACTCCTGAGTGCTAATAGCATCATGGAACTAGAATTACAATGCACACTTGTTTTCTTTTATACTCTGATAGTCGATGGGATTTCCAAGTCACGATGAAACCATGAGATACCAGCTAAGACATTAAATCCTAAAATATGACACTTGGCAGGTATGGCAACATACTGCAAGTACTTGAGAAGTTTATAACCAAGCGTGACTATGATTAGGATCCCTGTCATATTACAGTAATATCACCACTTGACAAATGTATCTTCAAAAAGTCTTTCAATGTCTGTAATTAGAATCAAAAACTCATGAAAAGGAAGCTACACTTCACCATAAAGTGCAAATGTAAGGGGAGTAACTTGAATTGTCTTCATGTAGCATTGCCAAATGCAACAGCACAGGAATACAGCATACTTGGTTTCACTTTAATGAGATGAGAGTGTAGCAAATGCAGTAGTGCAAAATGAGCCGGTTAAGTATCATGGGGAGTATGTAAACAGAAGATCTGTTTACATGTGTAGCAGAAACAGAAGAACATTTAATATACTGAAAAAGGACATGAAAAAAGTGACCTGGTGGCTTAACACGCAGTCACAGAATAATCCCTGCTATGTTGACACTGAACAGATCTGCAGGTTAGAAGGCTTTTGTATTCAGCAGAGCAGATATGAGCAGATATGCAGAGTGTGCCCGTGTCTCTTGTCTGACGATCATTTAGCTCCTGCCCCAGTGACCTGTTTAGTCACTAGTGAGTTTTACTCCTTCATTCATACACTGAGTGAGTGACATACTGCCATCCTCGTCTGATCAGGTATCTGCTTATCTGATCCACTGTATAAGGTGAGGGGAAACAGAGAGGCAGTTGTTCTCTGTGTCACACACACAGACACACACACTTGCGACATAAGCTCAGACAATAGCTCTCTTCACCCCATTATCTGTCTTTGACCACACAAAGACTGGTGCCCTAGAGGAAACTGGGGGAAGGAGGCGGGTGCGGGAAAGTGTGTGTGTGAGAAAGAGAGAACATGTGCCTGTGTGTGTTTTATGATTGCTGCATTAGCTCCTGCAAGTGTTACTACTCCCACGGGGGGAATATCAGTGGCTAGATGTGGTTCTCAAATGTCCAGGGATACAGCAAGACCTCGTGGCGCAACGGTAGCGCGTCTGACTCCAGATCAGAAGGTTGCGTGTTCAAATCACGTCGGGGTCAGAGCTTTTCAGGTCAGAAACATAAATAAGCTTTGAAAGTACCACACAAATGAATGCAAAGAGAGATGCCAGGCTTGGGGTTTTTAGCAAAGATAACACAGACTAGTTAGCATTAGGGAATTTTGAGATTCCACAAACCACAAGCGGCATTTTACGGGACAGATGCAATGTGATCAGCTCTGTTCTAAAGATGGCATCAACAAGCCCTGCTGTGTAAACTGAGAATGTGGGAGAGATGTGACAGCAAGCAGTTGACAAAAGAAGAACAATACTGTGCTCATTATCTTATCACTGTTTTAAAGGTGCCGTTGAAGTGAAAATAGTGTAGTTTGTTATACAGATAGAAAAAGAAAATGAATGTTAATAGACATGACATCACTCATTGCCACAGCACCATCCTGATAATTAAAGTGGGTTGAATTGACGCAACTTTCTGCTTTCACGAGACTTTTCAGCTTCAGGAAACTGTAGGCTTGTGCAAAGTAGGTTTCCTGGCAGGTGCTATAGCTTAGCTGTCCGAACAGCTGCCGGCCAACTGAAAAGGTCTCCACATAAGCTAACATGCCTGTGGGTTGATGAACATACCACTGGCCTTACACTTGGAGCTGGTTGATTAGGAACTGGAAGGCCCTGTGATCTGCACTGAAGCACTATCACTGTGATCTCTGGGATGGTCCATACAGAAAAGCCCTAGCAAAGGTCTAATTGCCATAAAGATGCAGACAAACTAAAACAAATATTTCACTGATGATCGATTCAATACAGGAAGGACTTGTATACTTGTATATATATATATATAGGACTTATATACTTGTAGGAAGATGTTTTTGGAGCGATGAATGTAAGTGTGCAGCATACCTACAATCTTGATGTGTGTGTCAAACAGAACGTATTATTAATGAAGGCTTGCACACCTCAGTGGACTTTAAGGGTTGCACACACAAGTGAGTTGATTCGCTCGACATTGGCCTTGGATTGACTGAACAAGAAAGGACTGGGTCTATCCTTCAAGTGATGAAATGGTTCAGAGTGAACAGTCTGAAGATGAACATATAACCACCAAAATCTTGCTTAAATCTCAACAAGTCCTTTAGAGAGGACTGCACAATCTCCAGACTTTCACTGCCTGAGCGAAGAGCTTAGACACCACCATTAGGCTGTGACCTCTGACCTCTGGGAGTACAGACCTCCCTGTGAATCACCAGTCCAACCCAGTAGTCCAACCCCTCAACCTCCCACTTTTAGAGTTTGCACTCTGCAGCACAATAACAGCTGTGATTTATGGAGTGTATGTTCTCCCCTGAGTCATAAACACTAGTGTCACAAACGCTTTCTGCCTCTTTCTCACACACACACACCTCCCTAGCTCCTTATCTTTGCCAAAAGCATTCAATGTTGCTATCAGTAGAAAGTAAAACAAATGCAAAATAGAAGATACAGGTAGTAGCAGGCTACTGCTGCTACTGTCCTATACTACTGCAAGGTCACATGTAGTGCAACTTACATTTTCTATGCATGTGTGTGAAACACAAAAAAAGTTTTTTAAGAGGGTAAGTCCTTATATCTTAAATCAAGAGTGTCAGTGTGTCATAAAGTTGTTTTTTTTTCCACATAGAAAAAAAATGAATATCAATGACATATCATTATATGTAATCAGGGCTGAGAAGTGGGTGTGTGCATGCTACACACACACATATAGTCACACACACAAACCTCAAAAGCAACGGCAGTTGAAGAATGTGCTGCTGATGAAAGGCAAACAAAAGCCTCTCATAATGCTCATTATCATGAAACTGCTACTGATAGATTCACCAAAATCCTGAGAGAGTGACTGCACTTTTATGTCATTCTTAATAGGCTGTAGAAATGTCCTCTCATGCAAACAAATACTGAATGAGGAATTTAGGCAGCTCTGGTATAGTGCCAACCTTTGTCAACTATTTAAAATTCCCTGTTGAGCTGACACTGCTAATTCATAAAGAGCTAATTACTCATTGTTTATAAAAGCCTTCTTTAGCCCTAATCGACCCAACAGACAAGTTGGCTGGCTGACATCATATGTGGGGGGTGACACAAACTCCTGTCTCTGGGAGACAACAGTTGATTTTCCAGTTTAGTTTAGTTCACCAGGTTTGTTTCAGCTCACAAAAATAGACTCAACGCCCTTCGGGGCATACCAGTAGCTTAGTGGAAAACCGCAGTCCCAAACTGTTGGCTAAGTACAGCCTCCCTGTGTGTAGGCAGATAGTAAAGGGCTAAAGAACTAGTGTAGTGAGGGAAGTCACACACTGGTATTCCTCTGAGACAAAGTCACCTCCAGGGTCCTCTGCATTATTGATGCCCTGCGTGCCCAAAGCGACCTGCAGAGTGCAACACTGAGAGAAATATGACACCTCACTACACACATACATGCAGCACTGCACACACTGGAGGCCTACTGCATGTTAGTATCCATAGGAGCACATCCATAGTTTACAGCATGATACAAAAGCTACATTTAATGGCCATGAAGAACTTTCGAGGTCTTGCGGGTAATTAAGTTTAAAAGATTTTTACACAATGTATATTGTAAGGAGCTGCAGACACTGTAATTGGGCAACACCCAAACATCCATAAAACTTTACAACTTTGTTTCTGAGGAAAAAAATGCATCTACTCCACCCTGACAGAGAGAACGACAGGGCTGCTCACTCAGAAGGACGTAGAGTAGGGGGTGGCTTCATGTTTGAAATCTTGTTTTAGTAACACTTTAGTTGGATAGTCCGCTGCTAAACCCCCCCCCCAATGACCCCATTAATACCCAAAACAACTTCAACAGAGTTCTGCAGGAATGAGTCCTAAAACCCTGAAATGAGTGAACATGTTTGCACTTCCGGTTCCCTCGTCTGGAAGTCAGTGGGTTTCTTCAATGGGTTTTTGGTTAGATGCCTGAAATAAGGTCTGTGGTTAACACAAGCTTAAGAGATTTTCACGTTTTGTTCTGTGATATAAAATACGTCAGTAAATACCCCACTGGTGAATTTTGAAGCTTTTCTGTGTCTTAAAAAAGGCGGTTGCTAACAAGTGGCTAAATGAGACATTAAACGTCATCACACCGAACACAGAAACTCATCTACTCACTCGTCCGCCTTTACAGCCTTGTTGGGTTTATACTCACGCTCTTGCAAACTATTCTAACTCAAACTTTCTGAAAGGCTTTTGTAGAAGAGGTAAGCACACAAAATCAAATTACAATTTGGAAGCTTAGTGGTGGTGATGTCGAAGTTATGCAACCATGGTGTAGTTGGTTCATAGCCTAACGTTAGCTTTTTACTTCTGGTGATAGCATTTACGCTTCAAAAGTCATACATGTGGTGTTCATTTGTGAAGATTATCTTGCTGAACAAAACGTGTAACTATCATAAACTTTTGTTTGCCACAGAGCTTATTTTCTGCAATAATCCAAAATCCAATGGAAAAATCTCATTGGCTTTTTGTCGAGGGAACCAGAGCGATGCTAACTGCCGGTTGGCCTACAAAAATACCTCATTCCTGCAGGACTCTATTCAGTACAGGTGATGCTTGACCTACTTACATACAGTAGTTTGTTACTGTACTATTAGCATCTCCACAATTACTCTATTAAAGGGTGACCCATGCTTTTCTTAAACTTCTGTTGAGATAATTCTCATGGTATCAACACAGTGATACTTTGATCAGAGCTTAGGCAGATTATTCCACCAAGAATTGCACAAATCACTCATCAAGTAAAATCTATTGATATAGCTAACTATCTGATTTTCACTTAGGATAAATCAACTTACATCAAGCATTTATTTGAACGATAAAGCACATTGAGCCAAACTGATCAGTTCAGTGTCAACAGTTGGACTACAGTTTCAGGCACTTGTAAATACAAAGTGAGCATTCAGGACAGTTGTTATCAGCCTACCTTGACAATGACTACAATATTGGCTGGCTCAAAAATGGGACAACTACAAAAGTCTCAAACTTCCCTCACTCATTGTATTGTTCCAATTACTAACATACAGTACTTCATGAAGAATAATTTGGCTCATTCAACAATTCAGTTGCATGTGCAGTATGTGGGTTAGTGGCTCAGTTGCTCTAAACAACATCTTGCATTTAGACTGAACAAAGTGCTCGGGAAGCCCAAAAGAACCATGTTTGTTAATGAATCATTCTTTCAAATGGAAACAAACTAAGGTTTCCCACAGGACTGTCAGAAGTTTCCAGTTGTACTAAGAAACATCATTTTAAAAGAGTCGACTACAAGGAATGGCGTGGTAAGATGGTTATGTTTGTAGTGCAGGCACATATAAAAGGCTAAAAGAGATATCTGTATATTTCTTTTGGCAAAATGAACATTTCCCCACTCTGTGCACTAAACGGGTGGCAGTTTTAGTGCCAGAGAGGTTAGCAAGGGATCAAGCTGGTAATACAGGCCAGCCTGTCAAACACAGAGCCAAATCCTGCAGCCTCTTAACAGAGACACCCTCCGAATATCTACAAACAATAATTGTCAATTATCTGGAGTCTCATTCTGTAGCTGTGGAGGGGAGGGAAGCAGAGAAAATATCCTACTGTCACTATGAGTCCAAAGCACAGCCATTCTTTAGACAAATGACACCTGATTTTCCAAGCTTTCTGATTTGGGATGAGTTGTACGCTTTGATAGTCGTCTCCCCTGCCGTGTGATCTGCTTGAGTAGGGGATTTGTAGTCCCTAAACCTTTTTTTCTCCAGGACTACAACTGCACACATCACCACTCATGATATGTACAACGTGGAAAGCTGAGCATCTGGTCTGGATAAAAAAGCAGGTTGGACTGCTTGTGTGTGTGTGTGTGTGTGTGTGTGTGTGTGTGTGTGTGTCCACACAGGCCAGACATGCTGCCTCATGGCTCAGCATGAGCTGGAACCGCTGCTGCGTTGAAGGTTTCACTTACAAATTAAAACAGACATTATCACATGAGGATCTCATTGAGTAGTTTCATAATGACACACCATTAAGCCAATTAAAGAGTAAACCTTCAGACAGGATGTGCCAGTGATTAAGAGGCATGACAGACCTCAACAACACAGCAGTTTGTTGTTGTGTGACAGAAAATCTAAAAAGTAAAATCAATTAGTGGATTTGTTTTCAAAGTTCTTTGAACATGATATCTTCCTTATGGAACTTCTTATGGAACTTATGGCCACATTAGTGCAGAAGCTATTTACATGCATTACTTATTAAATGGCCAAAATGTGGGTTACTGTAGTTATGCATAATTGACATAAAAATTAACCTTTTATTCAGTCAGTGAAAAATAAATAAATAAATAAATGAGGAATGGACTATGGACTGAGTATAGCTCACAGTCTGTGCTGGCAGCTAGCATGTTGGCTTGCATCCCAAAGTCACATTTTTATAGCATGTTTATTAGCAGTCTGCCTGGCCTGCCAGGATAGGTAGCTTGTTTGGGCTGCTAGCCAGTTGCATCCCATCTGAGACAAGTGGTCATTAGCAACAGCGGGAGGGCTTTACACACACACATGCACACACACTTTTTCTGCCTTGGGCATCAAAAACTTCTGGGAATATGGGACATGCAAAGTATCATGGTGATTTGGCAGAAACCTAATCTAATTGTATATGCAGTTATAAGCATGAATGTATTTGCTACCATAAAGCTAAAATAAAAATGGAATCAAATATAATATATCCTATAATACATCCTGTGGTATATAAATGGTTACAGTATAAATTGCTTTGTAACATGGATATGGCTAATGTCTAGAAGCTAATGAACCTTGATGAGGGACTATAAGACGCGCCATTATTCTGTCTCAGTTGCCCCACTGAAGTGTGCTTAGCGAAACACAAAATTCTTACAGGGACACAGTTCTCTAGTTGTCCCTGACCTCTGACCTCTGACCTCCCAGTGGACGGGAGAAAGCAAAAGGACAGTTTCCTTAATAAAGAGTCTAACTGTCCGTTTCAGAAACCAAGAAAAAGGAACAGAGGGTGAGGGTGTCGTGTTACTGAGAGGACACTTTAGTCTCAGACCCTGAGGGACATGGCCCTTCCAGGCCATCTGCTCAGCCCTGGACTGGGAAGACGAACAGTCAGATTTGATGCAGGTGTGAAATATCTGTGTGTTGTGGTACGATGGATGTAGATTTTCATGATGTAAAGAACCTGTGACAGACTTCACTGCCAGTGTGTTATTTTCTTAACATACTTCATACTTTTTCTTAACACGATTTAGTCTTAATTTAGGGAAAACAATGAGAACTGCAAACATGCCAGTGTCAATGTGCAGCAATATGGGTGCACAGACAACTAACTCAAGACAGGAAGAAGAGAACAATGAATGCATGTTCTCATTTGGATGTGCCACTTTGAAGTTATTGTTACTCAGAGCACTCCATATATATGAAAAAGAGCCACACCAAAATTCACAACATAAACTGAGCAACAGAATGAATCACTGTAATGTATTAACTAGCAAAGCAAAGACAACTTAGCTTGCCAGTTTCTACTCAAACAATGTCAAACGTTGGCTACAAACTGCTGCAAGTGGCACTGAAAGTCAGCTCGGTCTCTGCTAGTGAAGGCCTGCTAGTTCAGTAAAACCCTTTGTCTACTTACAGAGGCAGCAGTCAGCATAATTTCGGCACACTTTTGTTTGTTATTTCATAAGCACAGAGGTGATGCTTGCCAGATGGGACCTCTAAACGAGCCAAGAGAAACACAGAGCACAGGGTGAATCACCAAGAACAGACAACCCGCAGTGGAGATGTCACGACACACACAGCTCTCTCACAGCACTGCAGATGTGGAACACAGAGAGTGTTTTCTACAATTTGGGTTAGTGTGTGTGGAGGAGGAGGTGCCCGGGATCTAAATGTGGAACAAACATTATTATGTACAGTACTACTTATTGTGGGCTGTTTAAATAGAGACATAATGTCAATGCTCGTGTTGACAAATGGTCATACTGCAACTCCAATCCACATACAGCAGCTAAACTTCAGTCTGTCAGGAAATGAGGCAGCTCACTCATCGTATCTGTGGATGGTGAGTTCGCAGGATGGGGTGTCGAGTGTCAAGTTTTGGGATGTAAAATATGAGAGGACGTGCATTCTGACTGATGTAACCTGCATTTTGCCAGGGAGAACCAGTGGTTCCCAAACTTTTTTGTCCAACGTACTCCCACAGCCCTATCAGATGGGCCTAAGTACACATTTATCGTACCCCTTTGATAGAAGAGATGGCTTTATGGTATTGTTCAATGGTATGTTTTTGTAGTTTTGGCCAAGTTTGCATTTGTACTACTGCCATTAGGAGTTGTTTCAACCATTTACAATATCTTTACTTTGAGCTTTTTGTTGTCTTTTCTCATCTTAATCAACTTCCAGTTGACTCAGGTTGGTGGAAAACTGAGGCATGTCATGCAGTCAGACTACCATCGTAAATTATTATAGACAATAACTATAAAAATCAGCATCACACAAATGTGTAATCTTACTAATCTTACTGTAATCCTAAACACAAATGTGTGGATTGTCCAGAGGTGGGACCAAGTCATTGTTTTGCAAGTCACAAGTAAGTCTCAAGTCTTTGCACCGAAGTTCAAAATCAAGCCAAACAAGTCCCAAGTCCTAAACAAGTCATTATGTGCTCTTACCAAATGTAATGCCATTTTAACAACAGAGTAATAATATATTAAATTTAAACAAATCATGAATGCTTTTCAAAATTTGTATTTATTTGTTAAAACAAGTGCAACTGGACTTAATCATAAAAACGTAATGCTGACATTGCACTTTGATAGCATATAGCACTATTAATCAGTACCACAACAGAATGAATATCACAGTGTTGCCAACTCTCATGCTCCTGGCGTGAGACACACGCTTTCACGTTCAGTCTCACCCTCTCACGCTGCCCAAACAATTCTCACGCCAAAACACTGCGACAGCAACAGAGATGAACAGGCGAGGGTACGTATCGTTGGTTATGTACTGTAACCCCCATTCTATGAGTATGGGCTCTTAAATTACTCTCTGTTTGGTCTGCGATATGTGCGCGATGCTTATCGCCGTGTTGATTGGACAGCTATTCTGGCAGAAAACCGTGCGTCAGAGCACAGAAGGTGTTCAAGCAAGCTAGTGAGTGAGTGTTCATATTTGGCGGAGTGAGTGAAAGAATGTGCGTTTATGTATATATTTGTTATAAGTGAGTATGTGTGGTCATGTTTAGATTTGTGTTTGTGTGTCTGTGTTTTCATGTGTTGGTTATGTGTCTGGAGTAGGATAGGTTCTTGTGTTCTTTTGTTTCTTTTTGTTTATTTCTGGTTCTTGCTACTTGAGAACATTCAATAAAACGGTGTAGTTTTGATATTGGAAGCAACACGTCTTTGACTTTCATTAGTGAATGAACCCGTGTGCCCTTTATTGGGTTAGTGTAGTCTAATGTTGTGAAATAGTGAGTATTTCCCAGGGTGGAAGTCCCGGGATGGCGTAGTCCGGCTATATCCTTAAATCTTAGAATATAAGGTCCCGCTCCCGCCACATGTGTAAGCTTCATACTTTTTTAAACCCTGATGGTGAATTGAGTCCAAATATGTGCACATTATAAAGTGTGCATGCGAGTATGCGTGATTAGGCCCATGGGCCATGGCATCAAAATCTCACTCCAGCCAGGTACCCAAAGTTGGCAACCCTGATATCGTATGTTTCTGTCCTTTCTTGTTGTATCTAAATAACATACCTTTTAATTGGGCTCGGGGGGGGAAGGTATCAAGTATTTTCAAGTCAAAAGGCTCAAGTCCAAGTGAAGTCATTGGTGTTAAAGTCCAAGTCGAGTTGCAAGTTTTCTTTGATTTTGTCAAGTCGAGTCTAGAGTCATCAAATTTCTGACTCGAGACCAAGTCATGTAACTCGAGTCCACACCTCTGCTTTTATCAAATCATAATTTCTATTTTCTTAAATTAGCTGAGCTTCACAATTTTCCACGTACCCATTGGTAACTGCAGAAGTACCCCTTGGGGTACAAGTACTCATGTATGGGAATTACTGGTCTAGACACACAGTTAAACATCAGTAAGGATCTATGCCATGGGAACTCAGTGTACTCAGGTATTCACCCCAAAGTGTACATTGTCATTTTTAATGTCTAAATATTACCAAATATCTACAAAGTGGCTATATTTGCAATTCAGGTTGGCGACTGTGTAATGTGACCTCGCAGAACGTGTCCAGTCCGGAAACCCTGGCGTACAACAGAACCCATTTGTACTGAGGAGTGTGCTCGTCATGGTTTGTGAAGAAGCAACAGACCGTGACCATAAAAGCCTCTGACACACTTTACACAAGAGCACACACCTCACATTTCACACCGCAGAAAGGAGGGAGGATCGGTTCATTGAGAGACAACTGTGTGTGTGTGTGTGTGTGTGTGTGTGTGTTTCTGTCTGTCTGCAAATCCCAGTATGTTCAAGAACAACATATGTAGAGCAGACACTAAGATCCCAGGAGTGTAAGGGCCAGCCAGAGGGAGTGGCAACTCTGGTTTCACATGTTGAGACAGTGCACCATGCTCGCCACATCTATACTGCAACTGCTGAGTACAAAATTAGCTCACATACCCAATAAAAACATAATAATAAGTTTACTTACTGCTAATTTGTTTAAAATATGTAAAATAACAAATAGCAATTTGTGTTGCATACATTATGGAATATACATGACACACACTGTAGGCATACAGCTTGGCAACTTGGAGATCACATAAAATCTACACTCAGCCTACTGTGTATTTACCCCCTTGTTTATATTGTTTATCCTAGAGCTGCAACGATTAGTCAATTAGGCTAATCGATTAGTCGATCGAAAAAAAAATTAATTGCCAACTATTTTGATAATCGATTAACCATTTCAGTCATTTTCGAGCAAAAGACAGAAAAGATAGTTCATAACGCCACCATGGAAACACACAGATATAAAGCAGAGCAGCCAGTCTAGATGATAACATGAATGCCCATGCACACATAACCTTCTGATCTGGAGTCAGGCGAGTTGCACCACAAGGTCTGGCTCTCTGCGGGGCACAACTTCCAGTTCCAACCTGCACTCAAGTCACTCCCATGACATTTGGAGACCGAAGCCTGTTCTTATCGTCATCTTCTTTGTGACAGACAGGATGTTCTAGTCAAGGCATAACAGCAGTTAATGATGGCCTGAATGAAGGCAGTGCTGTGAAAATATGTTGTGCAGTGAATGCAACAGTTGGACGTCAGGTCACTCAAGGCAAACTGCAAGTCTCCTCCCTTTTGGACATATATAAAAAACTGTTTAGTATAGACTACAGGAACTATAAAGTGAAAAAATAATAATAATGCAAAAAATAATACGTGCAAGCAGCTTATTACAACACATATTTACGGTTATTGTTAGGCAGCAACCTATAAAGAGCAATAAAGTCCACGTAGAGAGGAGTTCTGGGTGGACGGTAACACAGGACTTTCACCAAAGAGACCTCTGTTTGTGTCCCATGTGAAACCAAAAGTCAACGCTGACTTATTTTAACTTCTGTAGCCTTGGTCATAGAGATATCACACTACATCTTCTAAATTGAATGGATTATAGGATAAATGGTCTTTTGCCAATACATAGTTTTGAGTCATGTATTAGAAACACAGTCCAATTTGAGGTATTTTAACACAATAAACTGCATTTTTCAAATACTTTCCAGTGTGACAGGAAGTCCTGGTCTTCAGGGAGAGAGAGGGTGAGAGAGAGAGAGGGTGAGAGAGAGAGAGAGAGAGAGAGAGAGAAAGAGAGAGAGAGAGCTAATGAAAGCCACTTTCCAAAGGATCACTGGGGCAAACATCCAAAATCCACAAATGCTGACGTCTGAAACTCTGAGCCACAGAGAGTAACAGTGAAGTGATGGACTCAAAAATACATGAGATGTAAACAAAGGGAAAGAAAGCTGTCCAGATGTGTGTCTGTATGTGGAAGAAGTTGGGCTCTGTGTTTCTGTGCACACTGTGTTTATGCCTCGCCAGTCCTCAAACTGAGCCCAGCTCTCTAACAAATCCATTAGCTGGTGATAATAAGTGATTGCTTGGACAACAACTGACAAAGTAAAGTGGAAGTGGAAGCATTGTGTGCATGAGGACTATCATATTTCAATATAAGCCTGGAAGTAACAGCTCTATTTACAGTAATACGTCTCTGGAGGATCTGGATCTGTTAGTGTGTGTTTTTTTACGACTGCTGGAAGAAGAAACATGCATGTTATCTCAACTGTAAGGACATTTTAGCAAGTAAAAATATATATTTTTGATCCAATTCTTGATGATGATTGATCGATCAGTACGCTGAAAAGCACTTGAGGCTAAAGACAGGCAACATCAGCAGGAACCGTCCATGTAGGTTGAAGGAGAGAGAGGAGATTAAAAGGGTGAGAAAGGCAGGAAGGAAAGGAGGAGGACACTGAAGAGTGAAAGTGAGACAGACTGAAAGGAAAGAGATCAAGGACAAAGGATGTGTTATGTGATAGTTTGATGGACAGAATAAACAACAAGAGGAAAAGAGAGTAAGTGCAGTGCATCTGATTTTACTGCAGGTTGTATTATGTTTAAGCAACAACAGGCAGGGGAAAATTCAAACCTCTCTGACAGATACAGGTGAAGACCGTCCTGTACTTAACCTTCAGTGCACTAAACCAAAGATGCACTGAAGGTAATACAGTGAAAACTCCCTCTATAAACACTTGATATTTGTTTATAGCTTGACTTCTGGGTTTGACTTTCTAGCAAACATCATGTAAATACAACTAAAAAGTAAAGGGGTTTCAGAGCTGCCCTCCAGCACACGAACACTTGCAGCTAAAACACCTTGGAAGGTGGAAATCCCAGATCAGGATGAACATCAAAATGTAATCAAAGTTTGGCCAAGAGCAATCTGTCTCCTAGATTTCTGCCAAATTCATGTCTCGCTATCAAACAAACACATAGGTGGATGGATGACGAGGATGAAACTTCACCAGAAGAGGGAAAGTGACAGAAATAGCAATTTCAGAAAAAAGCTTGAGGTCAGTGCAATGGAGCAACATGACTAAGCTTCTTTCTTCTATGTGGAAAGAGCCTCGCCTGAGTAAAGGCCTTGACACACTGTGGGCAATTTCTTCCTGCGAATAATTTGCGCGTCAATATATTTTTTCGAACTGTTGTTTTTGTCATGAGCACTTTCACACAGAACACAAATATTACGGTGCGAAAAAGTGACATAATTTGTTTTCAGGAACAAGGTCGATTTTTCTGACCTTTTGCACGGCGAATAAAGGCATCAACCAATCACGTTGTCCGGAGCGGACGTCACGTCACAACTCCTAACGACAATGGCAGACCTGTTGAGTGTTTCTCATCACCCTGTATTATATGACAAAGGACACAAAAATTATAAAGACAATGAACTCAGGGACAACGTGTGGAGCAGCACCGCTGGATGCAGGGTAGTGAGGAGCTTACGTAGTTTACCTTTAGGTAGTAGAGGTGGTAGCAAGGCAACAGTGTCATAGCAGGTTTGGCTCGTCATATTAATCAAATACAGGAGGCAGTCTGTAGCTTTTTACCTGCAGGGCACTGCACATAGACTACCCAAAGTAACATAAGACACTGCGTATACATATTGGAGCACACATAGGCTTTATATGAGTGCTCCAGTGTTGTTGGTTTTTTTTTCTGAAGAATGAGCTGGTGCGAATATATCTATTTATCGCAAATTTGCATCGCTGGCGGTATGATGAGTTTTGATGCAAAATATTTGCATGCAAGTACAAATATGTGTAAATGCCTTATTCTCATACTTTCCCAACATAACCTCTTCTCTCTGCTTTCTGAGATGTCTACCATTTTGTACTTTGCTTCTATAATGGCTGCGCTGATGGAATATTCAGCTATCAGCACCTCGATTAACAAGCTGCCGAGTGCCAATGGGATTTGTTCTTGTTTGTTTTAAATGTAAAAGACAGCCAAGTGACGTGTGTAAATGCAGATAAAAGCATGACGTATCTAGATGAATTAGTTTAAAGGAATTTTCACCACATAATGCCCAGGGTTAATGTTCTACCTAATGTTTTTATTTTGTCTGTTTAAATAGAGGTGCCATTTGCCACTTTTTCCATCTTTATAAGTGCATGATTGAGCATTTATTATGTCAAGTGCATCACTATTCTCCTATAGTGCTGACTACTGTTGTATGATAATGAATAGGCTCCATTCACTTTGCAAACATTAAGCAGTGCATTTTAATCCAAAGACTTGCTGAGCACATGCACTCTTTTAAGCACTTCTGCGCATTACTCTACATGGTTGCACCTTGATAATGCCCAACATACTGTCTTCCACTGTTAGCAACTCCACTGAAACCGCCACAGGGTTCTGTAGAAATTCATCATGGATTCACACTGATTCACATTCAGCAAATGATTCACAGGTGGTGGGACAGATTGTATTCACGCTATCCAGGCATCTCAGAAATCTGATGTAATTATGTTATAATTCTGACATAAGTTCTCAATAAATCTGGGGTGGGGATGATGTGTGCTTGACACAGTGGGCCAACATGGCACAGCTACTGAATCCAGTTTTACTTCAGCCTTGGTTTGAGATGTTAGGAAGTACAACTTGACAAGCACCTGTCATCTGTCAAAGTCTGCTCAGATTTATTAAGATCATGAAGACTTGTGGGATAATTATCTCAGAGTTATGACATCTTTTTTCAGAATCATGACAAACTGTCATTAATCTAAAAAAAAAGAGGTGATTTATTTTATTCCAGATGTATGCAATCTGCTTCTGTATCTCGGTATGTCCCCTAACTGTGTCAACTCTAAGAGCAGAGTTAGATAGAAACACACATGGCCACTTAGCCACTTGGCTGCTTTCCTGTTCACTGTCTTGAAGCTTGGCAGCATAAGCACCATTCAAAGCCAAAGACTGACAACGACGCCTGGCTCACACATACTGCAGCAGTCTGCTAATGCAAACTGTGCAGACGTGTGTTTGTTTGCATGTCACTGAAATAGACTTTCTGTATTCATGTCACTATTCTGGACTAATTGTGACTAAATGCTGGAATACAATACAGCATTATTAAAGTCAGATCATGGCGTCTTATTATTCAGATTGAGGGACACTGATCCCCCTTTCCCTCTGTTATTTGTCTCCAGCATGCAACAACAGCAACACACTTTTGTCAAAACCCAGAGACAAGTCTCCTCTTTAGACCTGCCTAAAATAAACCCATAAATCATTGTCTCCAAGTCTGTTTGTCAACCAGGACAACACTCGGTTTTGGAAAACCATATAATAACTCCACTTCGATAAAAAAAACTTTCCCTCCGAAACTGTGTCAAGTGTCAAAAAAAGGGAAATCCCTAACCTCAAAAACAGAATGTATCTTCCTTGTGTTTCTACCTTGTCATTTTCCCATGTTGCCCCTTTAATGGCAACCAAGTCTTCCAAACATAATAACGTTATATTTAACTTCCAGGGTCCCCACCCACAACTAATGAAGTGCCTGTGAAGAGGGAAGCAGTGTCACTCAAGATGTGCACTCAAAAGGGGGGTTTGCATGTGAATCGCTCACTATGGTGAAGCACAGAAATAGCATGTTCACATGGGTTTGATCGTCTCTCCACAGGAGCGCCAGCTGGGAAATATAAAATTTAACAAGTTAAACAGTGAACAATATTGAGTATGTCATGTCTCCAGGCTGCGTCTGTTATGCCACTGCTCCTCCTACTCTTACTACTCTTACTACTACTACTACTACTACTCTGTATTACTTTCTCCTGTCTGCTAATTGACTAACCACACAACCTTCAAAAGCCTCGGAATGTATTGCACCACTTTGTTCTCACGTCTCAACATGATCCACCATCATGGTCTTTAATTTTATCTCCACATCTTTCAAAATGTCTCTGATGTGTTCTCGACATTAAATTTGAAATGTATAATCAGATAATGAGTGTGGATTGGTGGGTGTGAATATCTTAAAAGCATCTGTGCGCAATCACCTCTCAATAGATGGGACTTTTTTGACGGTGAGCCGCAAGAAAAGGAAGGACGATAGCTAGAGAGATACAGAAGATGAAGAAAGCAAGAGACAGAAGCAGGAAAGAGAGGAAAAAACAGAATACAGGAGACAGGAGGGGAGGGTGTAAAAGGAGGACAGAAGGAAAGAAAGAGGTGGGGATAAAAGAGGGAAGACAACAAAGGAAGGTGAAGGGTAAGGAAGGAGCGGAGGTTGAGAGAGAATAAAGAAGATGTTGAGAGAAAGCACCGGAGGCTGTGCTGCAAGGTTAAATCTAATGAGCTCAGTGTTTATCGACGAGTGAATTAAGGACACAATTACGGCAGGGAGAGTAGAAATTTTCACACACGTACACGCACACATGCGTGTACACACACACACATCCATTCTAGGTAATTTCAGGACCTGCTGATGCTTGAAACAAGACTGAAACGTAAAGCAACCTCAATACATCTCATTCCCTTTGGCTGTGCATGAAGACAGGGTGCCACTAAGCTGAAAATAACCTGAAGGGTCGATTCAAACCACCTCAGAGCTACAAGTGCGAAGAACACGGACACTTCCACAAGAGCCATACATTTTATTTTTATAGCACCATAGAGTGCTGCGGGAATGAGGCCTAAAACCCTGAAATGAGTGAACATGTTTGCACTTCCGGTTCCCTCGCCTGGAAGTCAGTGGGTTTCTTGAATGGGTTTTTGTTCAAATGCCTGAAATAAGATCTGTGGTTAACACAAGCTTAAGAGATTTTCTCGTTTTGTTCTACAACATAAAATACATCAGTAAATACACCACTTGAGAATTTTGAAGCTTTTAAGTGTCTTAAAAAAGGTGGTTGCTAACAAGTGGCTAAATGAGACATTAAACGTCATCACGCCGAACACAGAAACTCATCTACTCACTCGTCCGCCTTTACAGCCTCGTTGGGTTTATACTCGTGCTCTTGCAAACTACTCAAACTTAAACTTCCTGAAAGGCTTTTGTAGAAGAGGTAAGATCATAAATTCAAATTACAAGCTGGAAGCTTAGTGGTGGTGACGTTGAAGTCATGCAACCGTGGTGTTGTTCGTTTATAGTCTAACGTTAGCTTTTTCCTTCAGGCGATTGCATTTACAAAATCTCATTGGCTTTGTGTTGAGGGAACCAGGTCAATGCTAACTCTGTAACTGTAGGTTGGCCTACAAAAATACATCACTCTATTCTCCATGGTGACAGCATATTCAGCTTGTTTTGCTTATATCTCCTTTCTATGGTGTTATGACCCGACACAAACACACTTCAGTCAAACCCACAACATTGCAACAACAATGAACAAATGCAACAGGCGCTCTAGTGAGGGCAACCAGCCAGCCAGGGTGCCAACGTTGCTGAGGTTCAGTCTGAGATTCAAGGTGATGTATGTAATGTGGCATTGTATCTGTTTGACTGCCTACAACCCCCCTTGCTGCTCCATCGCCCCACCTCCCCCTCCGCCCAGTACTTTCACTGAGGCTGCTCTCATTAAGGTCAGTGAGTGATGGAGGAGAGCCCCATCAATCTCTCTTTAGGACCACCAGAGTTGAAGGCTTGGTGTGAGAGGAGAGCCACTGGAGGGGGAAAATGTTCTTGTTTCACCCTGACGTCAGGGTCCATGTGCATCGCCGGGTGGTGGTGGTAAGAGTAAGAGGGCAGGGGTGGAGAGGGTGGGGTGGAAATTGTGGCACAGTCCTATGCAGTCTGTTTGTGAAGATGAAGAGGTGCAAACCCACTGTAAACAACACTGGGTTGGTCCAGATTCTTTAAAGCAGAGGGAGTTCAAGTGGGCTGGTGTGTGTTTACTTCGGAGCAAGAATGTACGGCAGGACACAAACCAAAGCAGTGTATTTTTTAAGCGATTCCTGGCCAATGCAGAAACCATTTGGAGACCCTGAAGCACAGGACAATGTGCGTTTCATGCTATTTTAATCATATTTTTCCTGAACTCTCTGGACAAAGCAAGACCCTGTGGTGCAATGGCAGCGCATCTGACCCCAGATCAGAAGGTTGTGTGTTCAAATCATGTCAAGGTCAAAGGATTTCAATCAAGACAGCTCAGCTACTTTAAATTAGAAGACTCTGGTCTCTGAAACTAAGCTGATGATTTCACATGATTGACGTAGTATTGCTAAAGCCTGCTCCAAAGGGGATTGTTAGCCAATCTGACTGCCACAAAGATCAATATGTGGTGAAAGCTTATGTGCTCTTTGACTACTAAGTTAAGCTTAAAAAGGCAGATTTTGTTTGGTTTTGGCCAATAATGAATGTCTAAGAAAGACCTGAAATTTGGCCCTGGATCAACTGAGAGAGGTGCACATTTTTCTTGGGAACACTGAGGGCAACAGACTGAAAAGAGGTGATGAAAGTTTAAGTGCCTTGGGGCACTCTGTCATTTGTAAAGAGGAGGGTTGCTGGGAAATCTGTTTGGTTGACAGACATCGGGTTGAGGCTGATGGTAAGAAACCAGCTCGACCAGATCATTCACCTAAACCTAACAGCACATACACGGAAACACACGTACACACACACACTCTCTCTCTCCAGGATGACATTAACACATGGCAAAAACAAACATTAATCTGCAAGGAAGTTGCAGTGTCTGACAGATGTACTGTACAGATGGAGGATGTTTACATAGCTTTGTAGAAGTATTCAAATTCATTAGTACACAAGTACATGCACACACAAACACTTGTTCTGTCAGAGGTACACCAGTCAGCAGACTCTGTGGTGTAATGTGATATAAGATACACCAACTGCCAGTCTGCCTTCTCTCTGCTAAAAAAACCTACTAAGCTCTGACAGTACTGGTCACTTTCTTCAATAGCAGGGACATCAAGACAAAACCAGGTGAAACCTCCAGTAAAGTCTCTGTACAGAAATGAACACATATACCTTAAAAGGGGTCCTCCGCTGCTTTTAGGCCAATCTTGAATATTACTTTTAAGTAAAACGTTGACCAGTACTGGTCATGAAAAAGGCCCTTTACGCTTGCAGTAAAGTTCTGGCTGTTTTAAAGAGTTACTACAATATCCTGCAGGCCTAGACCACTCTCCTTATTATAAACAGATGCAAATGCACAAACCAAGGATGCACAAAAACATTTTTAGCATTCAGAAATAGCACCCTTCTATCCTGCCAGAACAAAATGCATCCCCCCACTGTGCAGAGAAGTTGAATCTAATGCATCATGGGCTGCAGCTATTGTTTCTGGGTACCATCTTTTAGGCACATGTTTTGGAGATGTGAAGATCTGCTTGCAGGAAGCAGATGCTATTTGCAGTCTGTCTCCTACCCTCGGGCATTAGTACTGATCACTAATCATAGGGTGTGAGATGGTTGGCTTGTCAGTGGCAACTCAGCATCCTCACAGCCTCAGAAAACAGATGGGCAGAAACCCATCTGTTATCAATGTACTGTAACTCTTACCCTAGCAGCATCAGGAAACCCCAACCATGATTCCTCATGACATCTTCAAGTCAGCCAGTCAGGGTCTCTCAATTGTTTTTGGGGAGGGGAAATGATAGTACATGTTGAGCAGGCTGACTTCCACTACTCATTGTTGTTATAAGACATAGAAGTCTAGGAGTAGAAACCTCCTTAGTCATACAGGTTTTTAAATACTGAACTAACTGGTTGAGATTTCTCCGACTGCAGCACATTTTCACAGGATTGATGCAAGAGTCTTGACATGTACCCACAGTGTGAAATTCGAGCTCAAGTTCAATTTGAAAAGTCATTATTGGGGGAAAAATATGTTTTAATGAATTCTTACCACACAGAAAGGTCAGGACAAACACTTGAACGCATCGTAACCAACCCTGATTTCACATTTAAATAGTTCCCATGTCTTTCAGCCGCACTTCCTTAGTCTGTACCGAATGACCCCATTTCATGGTCCAAGCAACAACTAATCATACCGCAACATGTTCTGTGACCAGAAAAAGTGTCTGGGCAGGAAATTACTCTGCACGGATAAACCAGGAGTTTTACATATTCATCAGTGAAACTATGTTGGCCATCGAAACCAGATGAGCTGAATTTACGACTCATCTGCAGAAACACGGTGTCATACTTAGTTGAAAATGAAAATGTGTATAGTAATCCAGTCTGCCCATGAGCCCACAGCTTAATGCTTCGGGATGATCTCATAGTTGGTGCATCTTTTTTAAATCCCAACCTGCTATCTCCTGCACTACGACTGAACACCAGCACCTTTGTTTCTATCCACCTATTTATACAATATGCACAAAGACAGGGGAATGCCAGCAATAATATCTTGTTTATGATAAAAACAAGTCAAGATAATTGGATTCTTTGGATAAATTTGCCCAAGGGGAGAAGAACCAGATGCACTATTGCTGACTTTCTTCTTGCAAACATAGGTGAGTATAAAACCAACAGGCCACAACATCATCAATCAAACAACATGAAATCACTATTATTATTATTAATCTGTCAGAGCACCAAAGCAGACTGCAGTCAGATATTAACCTTTCTAGTGGAGCCATCCTTACAGCAAAGCAGAGTCAGGATGCCATTTCTTTGTGTGGTGTGGCTCTCCTTAGGTGTCCATGAAACAAAAAACAAACCATATATCATGCTATTGCTCCTCTGGGTGCATGTCAGTTCCAATCAAAGGCATCTCAGTCAACCTGACGAAAAGACTGAGTCATCTCTGAATGATTTTTTCTCATAAAGAACTTGGTAGCCTTGGGCTGCAATCACATAATTGTCCTTGTTGAAGAGCAATGAAGAACTAGTTCACTTACTCAAAAGGCCATGCACAGTGAAGCTACAGCCAAGGTCAAACCACAATGCTCCGTGTTACAATGATAACAAACAGGACATATGGCATCAGCAAACTAGAACTAGAGGATGTGTGCATGACAAGAGAATTAGCAGATATCTTCCATAAATCTTTAGTCTGTATCAGGAATTTTCAGCAGAGGGTCCAAAGTGAGAACATTCAACATCAGTCTCATTCATACATGATATGACTGCTGAATGGGAACACACCAGAAACAGGCCATTTTAGGCCTCAACTCATAGTGATAATAATACCAGTCTAAAAGATCGTTCATCAAAGTTGAGCCGCACTACTTTAGTATATTTCCACAACAGAAACTCTTGAGTCGCTGCCCTGAGAACAGACAAGAGTGAATTCCCAGCAAGGGAAGTTCTAACTTTGATTTTAAATACTTTAAGCTCCCTTGCATTCATTAACTTCCAAAAGAGAAGGATCCACTTTAGCATAGAAAGTGGATTCCTCTCTTTGTGAAGTATCACAGAGTGATAGGAAAAGTTTCCTACTATGCCATATGCCAAACTTTTCCTATCACTCTGTTCATACTGCACCGCTTGATTTAAAATAAATCTGTCCAAATGACTGCAATATCCCACAGTCCCGCCAACGTCTAAGCCCTTCTAACATCAAGGATTTACTTTCCTCCTGTAGCCCCAAGCCATTTCCATTTCACAGCTCTGTCTGGATGTTTGAGAGGATATCTGGGTGGGCAGATGTTTGGAAAAACCCAGACAAACAGATTCATATACACGCCAGTCATCTCAATGTACGAGCAGTGACACATAAGATATTTTTCAACAAATTCCTATGAAGAATAGTGCAAAAGTACATACATTTTCAACACTGCGATTCCAGGCGAATAACTGTGGCAATGTCATATCCTCTTTCAAACACTGATGGACAGGTGTTTTTCAGAAAAACAAGTTTGTTTGCAGATGTGTACTTGCAGTTGTGCTCACAGCGTATGCAGAACAATGGAAAGTAAAGGAAGATCATATATCACCGGGAGGAGAGATTAGGCTATTTCGTTATTTGGCAGGCAAAGGAAATGAAAACGTGCCTTCAGCTTGACAGGACAACAATAATTAAATTAGACAATATAATAGATTCCAGACCAGTGTGGGGAACGGTTCATGAGACAATTACGGCTGATCAATAGATGCGCGATTCGAAAGACACTAGTCACCTCTTTTTGGCACGAGGCTTTTCTGAGTATCAGTAAGTTAATCAGGCTAAACTGGATCCAGGGAACTGCTGTATCAACAGCATGAAAAATTAAGCTCATGCTGATCATGAATACTGAATAAATAATGAATGCTGAGAGTTAAAAATTGAGTTGGAAAACATCATGGAATTAGATATTCTACTTCCTTTACTTAAGTTTTTCAGTCTCAACACATTGATGGCTTTATTCAAAAGGCATCAGGTCATGATGTAGCCTAAGTTATTGCTACGGTCAGGTCGCTAGTTAGTATTTTAGTATACTATACTAGTATACTAGTAGTTAGTTATAGTATTTGTATACTATATTAATACCAAATTACAATGATTCCACACAGATGCTAAATTACCAATTGCTGATAAGGTTTAGCATCATTCAAGCTCATCTACTAATACAAGATCTGGAGAAGGCTGGGAGCACTGTGAGAATCATGTTTTTTGATTTCTCCAGTGCTTTTAACACCATCCAGCCTATGCTTCTGGGGGACAAGCTGGAGAGTTCCGGGGTGGATCACCACCTCACCTCCTGGATCCTACCTCTCCAGCCGTCCGCAGTGAGGACCAGGGAGTGTCAGTCCGACACAATTGTCTGCAGCACGGGGGCCCCCCAGGGAACGGTTCTGGCACCGTTTCTCTTCACCCTCTACACTGCAGACTTCACCCATAATACACCAACCTGTCACCTGCAGACGTTTTCTGACGACTCTGCCATTGTCGGCCTTATCTCTGATGGGGATGACAGAGAGTACAGAGAAATTACGCAGGACTTTGCCCTCTGGTGTCAGAGGAACCACCTCCAACTCAACACAGGGAAGACCAGGGAGATGGTGGTTGACTTCAGGAGGCGCCAACATTCTCCCCCCACGCCAGTGAAGATCCAGGGAATGGACATTGAGATTGTAAAATCTTACAAGTACCTGGGAGTTCACCTGAACAATAAACTGGACTGGACAGATAATTCTGCTGCTCTGTACAAGAAGGAGCAGACTCTATTTGCTGAGGAGACTGCGGTCTTTTGGAGTGCAGGGGGCACTCCTGAAGACCTTCTTTGACTCTGTGGTGGCATCAGCCATTTTTTATGGAGTGGTCTGCTGGGGCAGCAGCATCTCGACTGCCGACAGGAAGAGACTCGACAAACTGGTAAAGAAGGCCAGCTCTGTCTTGGGGAGCCCTCTGGACACGGTAGAGGTGGTGGGAGTCAGGAGAATGATGGACAAGCTGTCATCCCTGCTGGACAACACGTCCCACCCCCTCCAGGACACTCTGTCTACACTGTGCAGCTCCTTCAGTGACAGGTTGCTTCACCCGCGGTGTCTCACGGAGAGATACCGCAGGTCCTTCCTTCCTGCAGCGGTCAGACTGTACAACCACCATGGACCCTGGTAGACCACTACACGAACTGTTACCTCACTGTCGTGCAATAATAACACTTATGTGCAATATATACACTGCCAAACACTTTATTCACCTTATACACTTCATATACTTTATGGATGTGTACTTACTTATTGATGTTAAATTACCGTGCTCTTACTTTTTTTTTTTTTTTTCTATTTATATCCCTATTTATCTTTTATTCTACCTCTTATCTGCGCTGTAACAATGTAAATTTCTCCACTGTGAGACTATTAAAGGATTTCTGATTCTGATCAAAATGTAGGTTGAATGGTGTTTGATAAAAGCTTAGTGCAGCTACTGACTATACAAACTCAGCCATGTTTATTTACTTTATCAATCGAAAGACAAGACTTTGTGTGTGTGTGTGTGTGTGTGTGTGTGTGTGTCATGCTCGAGGGTTGAAAGACCCAGAGTGCATTAGTGGGATCAACAGCCAATGACAGACAAAGCCACAGCACCACTTTGATGTTGTATATGAATCTTTTTCCAAATCTTACAATGGCTCGATCAAGTTAGTCTAATCCTTCCAAACAAATTATAAAACTCCATATAAATCAATTAGCAATTCATTCTTTGTTCTAAATTATATTTTCCCATCCAGTGTGTACATAGATTATCATTCTGCCAGAGGGTAACTGCTCAAAGCTCAATTTTTACAAACATCTGCCCTGCTTAAGTGCTCTTGAGCAAGGCACTGAATCCCGAAAGAGGCACTGTTGTTTAACGATGCCTGCACACAAGCAACATCTTAGCATGCAACATCACGTCTATGTTCACTGAGGCTACACAAACCTGCCGATACTCCTTTTACTGCCAACGTAGCATATAGATCATTGGGAACCTGTGCAGAAACATTATTATGCTTTGTTGTAAGTTCCTCACAGTCTATGAAAGTGTATCTTGCCTCACAGATAACTTACTATATGTCAGGTTAGAAACCACAATGGGAAAAAGAGGATTCAGGAAGACAAATTATAAGGACAGAGACCCTTTTTGACCTTTTCTCCTGAGGAGGAGAAGGGAGTAATGCAGGGAGAGATAACACCAGTTATAAAGAGGTCAAAGAAAAGCAAAAAGAAAGCAAGTTGAGAAGAGATAAGCCCTTGTCCAAGTAGCAAGTTGAACCTGCTTCAACAGCGTATGTGATAGTAACCTGAGTGGTTTAGTTAGCTAAGGATTGGCTAATACGTTTTGTTAACAATTAAATACATTTCTATGTGTAGTGTGACAGAGGTCACACACAGTAAACACACAAAGAATTGTCACCTAGCTGTATTAGCTGTAAGCTCAAAGCAGCATTTTAGCATCTTTAGCTCATTAGCAGCTAGGGGCAGCTAGTTTACAGCAAAGTAAGCAGTTAGCTAGTTAGCTAGCTAGTTAGCTGGTGAAGAGAGTCAACTCCTAGCAAGCTAAGAGCCAGATATTTTTCACAGTAGTTGGTGGAGAAAAGAGAGCAAAAAGGAGAGTGAATGATGGACTTACGTTTGTCAGATAGCCAGAAACACAACTCCAAGTGAATGCTAATGTTGCTCCATATCTGCTGGATGTGACTGAAACAGACGCTTTTGCTAACATGCTAGCCATAGCAACTTTATAAAGTGATAATATGTCAAGGCTATTTGTCTGTCAGCTCATTTAAAAGTTGTTCTGCGCCCTTGTGGCTAAAAACAAAGAAACAATTATAACTTTAAAACTACACAGGTGTCATTAATAGCCTAACATTATTAATGGTTGCATTCCATTTAGGTGTACTAGTTCTATAGGCCTGGTATTGTGAATGCTGGCTCACTGTCATGACTTATTGATACATTAAATGGAACATACCCATCATTAAAGTTATTAGTTCCACCTGTGCTTTCCTTGCTATGAAAAGTCCAAATGTCTGCCATTAGAAAGGTCTATTGCAGCTTTGCTACCATAAGCTTTTGTACTGAGAAGACTTTTTTAGATTTTTAAACTTTTAGAACCTTTCATCATCTTCAATTTAGGCTTGTTTTCATCCATTTTGCTTTACATATATGGTGTACCTTTTTTCAAGGTGTCACAGTTATCTGGACAGATATTAAAGCCACTGCATTAATAAGCATTTAAGATTATGCAAGCAAGGAGTATAAAGCAGCAGCAAAGGAATAAATTGTGCCCTTGTCCTAGTGCTACAAACCAAATCTCTCTGCATTGTAACAGGAAAGGGTCTTTGCAGAAACATCTGTAACTCCTCATCCATACATGATGTGAAAATAACCTGACATAAGAACTGTATCAGGTGTTCCCTCTGAAAGACAATCATTCAGAGGTCTTGTTCTTAATTCTTTGACAAACACCCCGTGCTTCTGCTTCAATAACTGAGTTCTCTGTAACTGCAATCATGGCCACAGAAATAAGCTGTTGACAAAACAGTGGATCACACCCAAAGAGGGCCCGGCGTGGCCTGCATGTCGAAACACCGCAAACCACATAGTTGGCCTTTGCTACAACTTGCTCACAGTTGTATCCAGCTGGAGGCAGGAATTGTCATCTCACTGAGACGTGGGATGAGAAAAACAAGAGGAACAACTCTCGAAGCACTTCAGAAGGCTACTGTACTCAAGACAAAAGGAAATGTGGTGTCTTGGTCTTATCCAAATCACTGCATTAACCAAATTATAATACAACAATACAATACACACTGACAAATTTCATGGATTAGCAAAGTAAAAGTATACGGCTCGCCACACATAGCTGATGGGTTGTTAATAGAGATCACTAGACTTCCTTGACTCTGTGGTCAGCTTTAACATCAGTCCATTCCATCAGCCAGTGAAACAGCCAGCCAGTCAAGCATATCATATGAACCATCAACCATTGTCCTACAGCTCTGAAACAAGACTAGATTGGAGTTTTAGGTTTGCAAACAGGCAAGCTGCTCTGAGGGCAGAAATAATCTCGGTGGTTGAGTTAGATGTTGATGTGCAGTCTTTAGAGACATTAAAGCTCATTGCAAAAGTAAGAGAGCAAGAAGCTAAGATCATAAAGTCTATCCTACAATGCTATGTTTCCTTGGTTGCACCCATTGAAGTTTAAGTGTACCAATTCAATTATTTCTGCCTCCAGAGCAGCTCTGCCTCTGAGAAATGATTGTATAACTATAACTGGAATCTATAAAAGCTGGGGGAAAGCTTCTCCTCCTCACAGGGCCAGATTTGGGAGCTTCTCTTGAATACAAAGTGGAGCTACAGCAGCCTATACCATTACTGAATGGAAAAGTAATGCTTGTGTATTTTAAGAGCAGAAAAAAGGGGGGCCTCCGTGTTAAGACGTGCAAAGTGTAGACAGTGGAAGCTATCAAAACAGCCTTTAAGAACGTGTTGGCGAAGTTGAAAATATTTTTCCATCTTAGCAGCATTAGCAAACCTGATCTTGGCCCTTTCTGCCTGAAATATATTTAATCTTGTCATCTTGGTCAAATTGTCCATTTTAAAAAAGCCAATATGGGTTATGTAGTCCATCTTCCAACCCATCCAATGGCAACAGCAGCTGAACAATGTGTTAATCTTTTCTTTTATGAAACGTATTGCCACTGCACGCACATCAGAATATGGAGAGGGTGTTTTGACAGTACAGGGAGAAGTAGATTTATATGTTCTGAACTCTCCACCAACAGGCAACAGTCCTGCAGAAACTTGCCCAGCAAAAGATGGAAAAATCATCATCAAAATCATCTTCTTGAATGCAGCAGAAAATAAGACAGAGGGAAATAATATAAAACAGAGGGTAATAGAAACAATAACCCCTCTAATGAGCAGCTTCTTTAAAACCATAAGCTGCAGGAGGGTTTTGTATGACAAAAGATTACCACTTATTCTGCCATGCACTACTTTGTTTCAGTTGGCTGTGGTGAAACTAATTCCTTTAACTCCCAAATGTGGCCTATTGGGTACCAGTCAGGTCAACAGAATGTTAAAAGGAGCTTAATGCTAACCTTTCCCAAAGCAAACCCACTATCTTCTGCTGACTAATCTGTGATAACAAATGGGAACGTCAGAGGCAAATAGGCATGGAGTGAGAGAGGTAAGCAGCAGTGATAAGAAAGAGCGACGGGAAACACAATGTGGCTCAATGGTTGTGTGTCTGGCTCCCGATCAGAAGGTTAGGTGTTCAAATCATGTCGGGGTCACTCTTAACAGCCTTTCCCTTTGTCAGTACATCATTAAGCACTTTTACCTTGCAATAACTTCCCTTCCATTGTGGAGAGGACAATAATGAGAACACTCCCTGATTTTATCAATGTCATGAAGTTGTATCCCACATGGTCGCTCGTCTGACTCCAGATCAGAAGTTTGGGTGTTAAAATCATGTCAAGGTTTTAACACGCATAGAAAACTACCTGTTGAGTAAAATCATAGTTGTCAGATAAAGAAAAGAAAGGCCTCCTGAACTCTATAGATTACTAAAAGCATAATCTCTATAAACAGATATCTGCATATGAATGCAACAAAGAGTATCTGCTGCCACTTTTAGCACAACAGGCTTTCGAATTTTGTCTGTCAGTCTTGAATGAACAGGATCGTAAGGGCATTTCGAAGACTCTCACTGCTATCTCTGAGGTCTCACATTCCTGCAGCTATAAAGAGAAACCTTACAACACAAACGCACGTCTAAGTTATGCGAGATCAAGCACAGTGCATTGCTTCTGTTGTCTTGCTTCTAACGGTTCAGGCTAATGATTAGCCGGATTATCCAAACCAGTGGTTTAAGGTAACAGAACAGAGTTCCCACCATCACAAAGCTGTGCCTGCGATAGGAAAACACAAGCTAGCGGCTACCAAGAGCTCATGTTTGCTATGTCAGCGTGGTCAAACTGAGCTATGTCTGAATGGAGCCACGTCATCTCTGAGAGAAAAATGATCATTGAAGAACACATGTACGCACATATGCCTACATAGAAAACACATGCATGCATACACACCCACAGTGTTAGCATGTGTCTTTGTGTCAAGTCCTGCTAAATCTGTAAATGATGAGACAGCAAAAGGAATTTCTGTTATTTAGCTCCAAGGGCAGTGGATACACACAGCAAACCAGAAAAGAAACAAGAAACATCAGTATCAACTACTAAAACCACATCGGCAGTGATGACAGAAACTGACCCTGACCCTCAATGCCCCAACACAGGATATATGTAGCCGGAAAACCGTCAAGCAATGGCTTGGCATGGCTATGGCTATGGCATACTCAAACTTTGGCAGTTACCATAATGGCACGTGGCCAGGCTGCTTGCATGGCTACGTTTAGCAGCTACTGCCAGATATTCTCCCAGCTTTGTCTGTAGCACTCAAGCTGAATGCTTTCAATTCAGCATACAGAGTAGCTGATGTTTTGCTCTCTGCAGTCACAAGTCTTTGCATGCATGCATGTCCCCTCCCTACCAAGTGCATACCATATATCAGCACCTGTGTGTACACCTGAGATGCACGCTAGCCAGTTATCTTAGCTTGACCCTAAAGGGAGACTGTTGGGGAATGATAAGAGACTCTGTGTGGTGTCATTATCCTTGGTGCCTTCCACGTGAGTAGGGAAGCTCGCCAGACAGCCGTTTAGTCAGTTTGCCAGACAGGTTGTACGGAAATGCTCTCAAATTCTCCTTGACATTGACCCACAAAGCAAAGCCACACAAATGTAGGCCAAAGTCTGTAGCACCTAGAGTGCAGTCATTCTGTATTTGGACATTTTTCAGGCAGTTTTTGTTGTGTTGGCTCTATACTTCTTTCAGCTTTAATTTGAGGGCATTTGTATCTTTAACAGTGTAGGGAATGTAGATCCTTTTGTGCATAGTCCCCCAAATTTGAATTGGACAGATTATGTAACATACACTTTAATACAATCATCATATTTAATATTTGGTTACAAATCCTTCCCAGTCCTAGACGGAAGTCTCCGACCCACAGATATCAGACACTTGATATCTTTCCTGTTGATGTGCGGTCGGGCCTGTTCTGCAGCCAGCATCGCTTCTTGTTTGTTTTGGGGTTGTTGCAAGTGGCTGACTTGAAGAAGAACCTCCCAATATTTGGCCATAAAAAAAAACACCTTGGTTGCCTTTTCTGTATGTTTAGGATCAGTGTGCTTCACTGTATACCCGTCCTGCAATGTTCATCCAATATGAATGACCTCATAGTAACTGTTTCATTTCAATACCATATGTGCTTGAGTTGAGCGCCAAAATAACAAAAACGCATCACTGTCCAGCTACTTATAGACTGTACTGTGTATGTTTCTACACTGACTGAACTATACTTACATTGAAGTAGCTCTTTAAGATCTCTCTTCCAATTTTTTAGACTAGCATTTAACTACTAGTCTGCTTCTCCATTTACTGTCACGACTATATACTACAGTAAACATGCTGTTACCAACCTCCATGTGAAATTACAGGCTACTTTGCACAGTGCAATCTGTTTTCTGCAAGCACTTTCCCAATTTAACATGTTCGTTTCAAAAGCAAGAAACTCCAAAAGATTGAGTAAATCACTGTCTTAGATCTCAGTAGACAGACGGTGAAGGAGCGCAGTGCAGGCCAGGGCTACAAAACATCTTTTCTGGATGCTTGGGCAAACTTCAACTCGTGACTTTTGGAGCAGCGGGTGTGTGATGTTTTACTCAAAGACTGGCAGGCTCCAATTCCCCATGAAGGAGTTAGCACGAAAGCAAGGACACTGCTCAGTCAGCTGGAAGACAACACCGTGTCGACCAGCTGGGGAAGAAAGGAAGAAAGAAAAGAGAGATCAAGATACAAGAAGAGAGGAAAAACAAAGGATAGGGAGAAAGAAAATACAACAAGAGGAAGAGAGGATATTGAGTCCACGTTTCTCCTCTTCTTTCCCTGCTTTACTCCCTGCTGTGGTAGAAAATCACTGCTGCTTGAACACAGTTGAACCACAGACCCGTCTTACTCAGGTACCATCAATCACATTGCATCCCATCATCCTACAGCGCCTATACAGCACAGCCTTGTGCAGTCCACTCACATGATAATCCCCTAATTATCTTCCACTACTGTAATATTCCTACTCACATACAGCAGCTCCTCTCCGTTACATAAGGAGTGAGCAGCTGAGTGTAGTGAGCTAATGAGCGTCACTTCCCACTTTCTCTTTGCGGTGTGTTTCTGTACAGCTGCACTGGCTGTTATGTCCTTACCTGAGAACATATGAGGATTAAAAACTCTAGCTGTACTTTTAGTAGAGGCTGATGATTCCCAGAACAGACGAGTGGTGTATGGAGCAGTGCATTTGGAAGCAAATAAACAGTTCATTGCATTTTAGTTTTGACATGTTTGGAAATATATAAATAATACTATTTGTTTTCTTCCCGAGTGTTAGATGAGAAGGTTCATGTCTGTGCACTAAATATGAAGCTACAGCTAGCAGCCAATTAGCTTACTTTAGCATAAAGACTGGAAACAGGGGAAACAGCTAGCCTCGCTAAAGCTGCTTGTAAAATTAACACGTTGTATCATGTTTGTTTAATCCACACAAAAGTGTAAAAATGACCATTTATGCTAGCTGTTTTCCCCTGCTTCCAGTCTTTATGCTAAACTAAGCTAACTGGCTGCTAGCTTCATATTTAACAAACACATATGAGAGCGGTATTGTTCTTCTCATCTAACTCTCATCAAGAAAGCAAAAAAGCATAAATGTTCAACTATTCCTTTAAGGTTAAATGATCAATTACTTCTAATTTTCAATGCATCATCAGCCACTTTAAAAGTAGGGGATTTCAGCTTGATACATTCTATGGTGTTTTTTGTAGAGAGCTGTGTGTGTGCTCCAAATCAGGGCGTGGTAGAACTGCTATTTTAAGTGCTAATCAAGACAGACAATAGCGCACTGCATCAAATCAGATATAAATACCTAGTAATACCACTAATTTCACCAAATCAAAGGATTCCAAGTGTTACCTTATCTAATTTAACAGTTATTTTCATTATTTCCACAATGGACACAGTCACTTTAAGTCAACCGCTAGACTTTTAGCATTTTGTGATTGATGCATGATGCACATGCATCTGTATGGGCTATAAAGACAGATAAATCATTACGTCATGGGCTCGTCTTCGGAGATCCCAGAACCACAGGACACATGCTCATCATATGCTGCTGATATACTGTATGATGAAAGAAGGGGTAATATGGAAAGATGGTACTTTGTTTTGCTTAACCGTGTTGTCCCCTGAGGTTATTCTGCATCTGCGCATTTCAAAACCTTGACTTTGCTGTGACATGTCTGCAAGGCTGAATTTGTGGAATTCTGGGAGGAAAAAGAAGGACAATTATGTTCTTTAAGGCTTTAGCCTACATTTAGGTTGAGTAGCTGTGGGAAAGTAGGAGACAAATAGGATCTAGAGATGCAGCTCTTCAAAGATCCAGTGACTGAAAGTGGGAGTATTCTTTTGTTTTATGCCTCTGACGGTGTACCAGATGTGAGTGAAACCAGACTGTAAGAGGGTGAGTAAAGATGTGAACATCCCAGTCACGTCTACGTGGTGTTTTGTATGCCAACAGGAAAGCCCACAAAATAACATCTTCATATTGCTCTTGCTTACATGACTGAAACTGTGGTAAATACTCAGCTATTACTTGACTGGCCAAGTGCTAAAAACATCAGCCTTGGGAACAGAAAGGCAGGATGAGAAGCTTAATCCTTCATGACTGTGCATACTGTAGAGCAGATTGACTCTGAAGTTAATGGTGCTTGAGGGGGTGATTGATACATACTTCCTTGTCCCACTGAGACTATGACAAATGCCTCAAGAGTCCCCAGAGAATATCAGGTACAGCTTGTGACACTGTCTGAATGCGCTCAGCCAAATTCAACACAGATAATAAGTCTAATTTCAAGAGTACAAAGCCATAGCAATACACGTGGCAAATCTCTTTGCAACCCAAGATGATTCATGTATAATAAAGAGGTATATAAAGACACTGGAGTCAGGCAGAATGTAGGCGGAGGCGAGATCAGCTTTAAGTATAGAGGAGGAGGAAGGTAGAGAAGAGGCTGCTGAAGAGATGCGTTTTCAGCTCGAGCGGGAAGTGCGGGGAGTGCTTCTCATATCCTATCAGTTTGTCTCCAGATAAATCACATAAACAGAGACGTTAATGTGATGTCATGACAGCAACAAAAGTGATCAATCCTGATTTCCTCCAAAAGTGCTTTCACACCTAACCTGTTCAAACGAACCCTAGTGCATTTGCCCGCTTGGTTGGGTTAGTTTGGACTGGTGGGAAACTGTCAATCAAACTCTGGTGCGGATTTTAAACAACCGTCCCGAGACCACCACAGTTCGCTTCCAAGCGTTTTGTTTGTGGTTGGACAGCAAAATGGATTTTATTTTAGTAGGCTAGATATGTGATTTTAGCATGAATAAAAAAGCTAAGCTACTATTAAATCCATCTTTTGGCCATGAATTGTCAAGAAGGCTAATTTAAAAGCGGCCATATGATGCAGGATGACATCCTGAAAACTGACCAATTGATGAGTCTGTATGACTTCATGCTTACAGTTCTTGGTTTGTTTGTAAAAAAAAAAAAAACAGTGTGAACATGAACCGGACCAGAACTAAAGGGCAACAAGGTATCATTTTTTCAAAATGAACCAAACTACAGGTATAAAAGCGACCTAATAGAGCACATTAGGCTGAGTTCAGCAAGGCCTTTGGATCTTCATTGCATCAAATTGTTTTTGAGAATGCACCTAGTCTAACATGCCGTCCATATCCCACACAAATACGAAGCAGCACTAACTACACTTCTGTGTGCCACTTTTTTTGGAAACACTCTTCAGTTGCAGAATGCGCCTTTGCTATCTGAGGCTTCTGCAGATGCCTATTTCACTTTCACTTTCCTTTGTTTCTCTGTTCTTCATGCTAAAGCTGGATCACCCAAGCTGACTGCTGTCTCGGATGAACTATGTAGGATTTATGTACTTTTTTATGGCAAAAGTGATCAATTTCAAATACATATTGCATGATACAGTATCTGCATGCCACGGGATGTAATTTTGTATAACATCTTTAAATACACTTGTGATTTATGTTACATTGTGAATTCAGCCTTATAAAAACTACTTTTACGCTTTTAAATGAAGGGTTAAAGCAATACCATGTTGCTGTCAGCGGCGGGAATATTATAAAACTCAAGTGACCTATGTGTGATTATATCTTCCTGTAGTCCAAAGGTCTTGGCTGGCCTGTGACACAGTAGTTAGTGTTGACCCGGAGCCAAGTGTTCTCCAGAGGGAAGCCTACACTTCTACATTTACAGTACCACTGCATGGATCAATAGACCAGTCGCCTCCGTTCTGCTGAACCATGGAAAACCATCAAGCACTGGTAAACAGAGGAGTGAATGTGTGTGGGTATATGGGTGTGACACTGGTGTGTATCTAAGGAGGAAGTGCTCTTCAAGAATGAGTTGAATGTTGACCTACTTCGTCACTGTTTACCTTCTGTGGTACAATCTACTACTGAGGCGCAACAGCGAATATTCACCTTTTCCAGGAAGTTGAACGTATTTCAGCTGTCACTCTGGAGCTGAGTGTACAGGTGTGATCACACTCTGGATATTTCTGAAATCTGTCTAAAGGTTGCCTTCTCTCTAAAACAGAAAAGAGTTTTCCAGTGCTAATACCCAGAATAGAAATAACTTGGCAAAAGCAGGCTGGGTTCATCAAGGTATTCCAAGCCCTTGAAGAGGAGCTGCAGCATTAACGTGACTCCAATGGCAATACCACCCACTGGCAAAGTGGGGAAAGTGCTGTCACTATAACCATGGAAACAGTACCAAACTTCAATTCATTCATTAGTCATTTAAAGGGCTTTAAAGCGCAACCACTAGAAACCCACAAAGGGAAAAGCAATCAGTGTCCTAGTCAGGCCTCATTCAAATTTGGCACAGGGGTTTCACACAGTCATGCGTTCCGTCATTTAATAGATGAAACTTGGATGAACTTTTATTTGTCAGTATGTAACTGCAAAGGGCAATGAGTGCAAAGCAGGGTTCCACCACCAATAGACAGAGTAGTCATTCCATTGGCCTGTTACCACTATTTCCTGTGTTGTGATACAGAAACATGAATGCACGCACAGAGATTAAAAATGTGTCTCACAGTGAATTTACAAAATGGCATTTGTAACTCATGAATAACTAACAGTCCTACTGGGACTTAAAATGTGAATGTAGTAGTAATTTTACTGTTTTAATATATATTTTACATGTTTTTGTCTGGTTGCACAAATGTTTTTACTGCCACATTTTAAACTGCAGTATCTCACTTATTTTGTTCCTACTTCATCCTCATTGCAAAGACTCTGTGCATTCTTGCGCACTTTCCTGCCAGTACAGCTAGTACTGAATGGGAACAATTCCAGTGTTTCCTGAACCTGTTAATGGACAACCTAACAGATACACAAGAGAGCAGGCAGCGGGCCCATTTGCTTCACAACGTTTTAGATTACTTGTGGAGAAAATAGTGAACTATAATCACTCTTGAGCATCTCCTTAGAAATAACAATGAAAAGTTTCCTCTTTCACTGAGTGCACACCCCCCACTCTCCCTCCACGAGGGGCCCCTGGGGGTCCCTATTTGGCTCCGATTCTAGGGGCAGCCACTGGCTCTCTCCAACCCACTCTCTCCCTCTTTCTTAGCCCGTGAAAAGCGCCATGTTGAGGCTCCGGTGTTGATGCAGCGTGTAGCTCCGCGCACACGGAGCAAAACGTTACAGAAGCACACCGGGGCAGGGCTGTGTGAGGGGGGCTTACCTTTGCGATCGCCTTCTTATACCTCATGGCTGCTTGTTCGATGAGGCTGTGGACTTTTATATTCCCATCTCCACACGGAACGACCACCCGGGTCCTCCCGAAACACACCGTCACTTTCATTTCTCCTCCGCTGCGTTAATTCCAATGAGGAAAAAGCCGCTTCAAAACTACAATAACCATCCCCGGGGTGCGAAGGTTAAAAACTAAATCCCCAGTTGTTGTGAAGAGGTCGAAGTTAAGTTGTCTTTGTGTCCTGTGCCCTCGGAGGACAAGAGAGAAGCCCAGCATTGGATCCAGTGGCGGGGCTGGGGTGGCGTCCTCCCTGTGCCGTGTTGACTCACTCAGAAACTTCTCAACAAAAAAGCCTCTCCAGCGAGAGCGCACAACTGGACTGACACTGCTAGTGCGCCCACATGTTAGAGCAGGCACTAAGAATGTATCCAACACCAACCAATACAATGCAGGTTGTATCTAAGGGCGAACCCATGGAAATTCAGTTTATATGTTTTTGCTTTCTTATCATAAAAGGTTGCATAACACTTGGATTTGCAATGTTTTTCAATGTGGAGTTGTATGGTGTACTGGAAATCTTATCAAATAAAGCCCTTGTGAAAATATTTTTGTTGATTTCATGTCATTATGACTGGAGAAATATACCTTAAACCACACTTTTATTTTCAGTATTATCAGTGGCTATAATCTAGATTCCAGAACTAGAGTCTGGGACTTCCAGTGGTCTTTACCCCCACCCATTTTGCCCACAGTCCCAGAAACCAACCAGTATTCCTACACCGGAGTACTACTCTTCCTCGGGTTAGCTGTATGACAGTTTGTGATCATTTGTTCACAAACATATATTAAGCAATTGCAACACAGACAACTTGGCGCTTTTGGGGCCCCTGAGGGTCTGGGGTTAGGTAAGTCTGGGAAACCCTGATCCAGGCCCAGGGTGAACACAGCAGGTCTATTGCAACAAGTATTACACATGTTACCACACTTGGATTTGATATATCTGTGACTGCCTGGATGATTCAACACATGGTATAAACAGATGTTGAATTTCATTATTGAAATTATGATTTTTTTATAATAATTATTCATATCTTATTGTCAATTTTCTGTTTTCTATTTATGCTTCTTTACTTACAGTACTTGTTTTATCTTTCTTTATATTTTGTACTTACTAAGTTTATTGTTATGTGCCTCTATTCCAAAGCAAATTCCTTGTATGTGTAAACCTACTTGGCAATAAACCTGATTCTGATTCTGATTCTGAAGGAGTTGAACTCCCCAGCAGAATGATTTGTAAGAGTAAGTCATACATGTTCTCAGATGGAGCTGCTGAGAATACACCATTTGATTGAGCTGCACTTATGCCACTGAAAGCACATATTAATGCTATCTATAAGACTAAATTATTGAACTGAAGTGCAAAATGAGAAACCGGCCTAAGGCTGGATCAACAATATGACCCAATTTACTGATAAAAGCTGCAACCTTCCTGTGGAGCTCCACTCGCTCCCTGCAGCTCTTATTCTTTATGATCGAATGTCGTCCAAATGAGTGAACATGAACACGAGTGCAAGATGGACAACCCCTTTCCCAGACTATACCATCTCATTGCAAGATATAAGAGGGCTTAAAGGTTAAAGCACTGCTCGAATATTTTGATCTAATACTCTCAGTTCTGTTTGTTTCTCGCTCTGATGGGATTTGACCATACAGGTATAACCTTAAGATTCGTATTCCTTTTCTTTAGACACCATTAATCCAGGGCAGGGTGCTGAGTACATACATTTAATGGAATGTATAATGCCACTAATATAGATGTCCTGACCTTGTGGCGCAATGGTTGCTCATACTTTATGAAATTAGAAAATATTTGAGACTTAACTCTTTCCATTGATAATACTGTATGTGAGACTCCACTGCAGCTCTAACACACTCCCACTTTCACACAACTAATGCTCCCCCCAGAGGCTAACTAGAAGAAAAACACTCCCCAATAGAGTGAACTAAGTACAGTTTGATGACCTTGTGGGGATATTTCTCTACACTTGAATTGCTGACATAACCAAGTCTTAGCTGCATCCATAATTATGAGCTCCAAGTGTGTATTCATTGAACAAACATCTGAAATTACTGAAACATGGATACCCATAACAAATATCTTTTACATAAAGCCTCAGTGTTTTTTTATTTGACATCATGCCTGTCAAAGTTTTTTTTTCTTCACATTTGAAACTCAAACTTTAATTTCAGCACATTTTTCAACATCCATGAGTATGTAAGTGCTTCAGATCAGTTATTTACCCCAAACTGCTATACAGTAGTAAGATGAGTCCCGAGCCTGAATTGCAGTATGTCCACTGCACATCAGGAATGCAGGGAGGAGGAGCAAGGCTAGGGGTGGAAATGTGCGGTTGTGTGCGGTACACTAAAGTTCGGGAGAAGTGCAATTACAGATATAGTTAAGAGTGAAGTCCAGGGTCCAGTTTCTCTTTGCCACTGCTTTGTTCACATGTAAGGACATTATAACTAGATCTAAAGGTAAACACACCACGCCATGGAGGATGTATGGGCCTGTGAAAGCTCCTTTACGGTCCACACATTTACAGACTTGTCCTGTGTAGCGGTACGGAAGGGACATGTGTGTACCTGCATCTATGTGTGTGTGTGTGTGTGTGTGTGTGTGTGTGTTGTAGCTGACAGTGAGGTGTTACTTCCATGCGCAGGCGTGCTCCGACATGTTCTCGAGAGTGGAGGAGGTCATTCCTGACACATCCCGCTCTGTCATCACGGATTTACCTCACCATTGGAGAATTCAACACTCACATACACACTGCTTTTATATAGATTCATTCATACGCATGTGTCATACTGAGCCCTTCCTCTACCTTCACCACAGCCTTCTAATCCCACCTTTCTTTATACCTCTATCAAAGGCCTCTTGAACGTTTTATTGGTAAAATCTATTACTGGTGAATTTGTGGACTTGGCTGCAAGCTGAGGGAAAGATATCCTTTACAAGTCAACCTAAACCTTCACTTTAAACTTGTATCACACTCACAGAGAATGCACAACAGCAACAAAGCGAGGAATCATGATTTACTGCCACGCCTCTCCTTGGATGATTCCCCATTATATCTTGCATGTGGTGCAAGAACTTGCAGATACAGGACAGAACATCAGGTACAATGAACATAAGAGAGAACCAATCGTAGCTGCAGTGAAACAGTCTGGAAATCAGTATTACTGTTCACTTTAATCACCTTCTGTTTGTTAGAGAAGATCTTTTCTTTTGCTGACCTTGTGGCGCAATGGTAGCGCGTCTGACTCCAGATCAGAAGGTTGCGTGTTCAAATCACGTCAGGGTCAAGCTATGAATTCTTATTGCTCATATTAGTCATATAAATGCAATTTTATCCTCATATTAAAGTTAGGTGAACTGGAGTCAATTTTGACAAGACAGCCTATGCCATTTCTGAAGCAAGCTTTAAAGAGATTTCATCCCTTATGGGATGATTCAAAGCTCCGCACGCAATATGAAACTATCATGATTTGACCAGTGTTTTGTAACTTGTTTTCTATGTGCTCACATTATTTCATCATCTCATCTTTGTGTAACTCTTGCCCAATTCTTCACCAGACGGCTTCATGTGAGCCTGCTTGTGAAGATACAGTGATTAGTTGATATTGGCTCATTTTCCCCAGTTGCAGATACACCTTAAAACACTGCAGTTCTGTGATTTAAATCACACTGAGCAATGTCTAGCATTACTTTAATGAAATTTCTGCTAATCATCACAGCATGATACAAGCTAAGGCATGTGCATTTTCCCAAATAGTGGGACTAACTGAGGTTTTCCTAATGACACTCATTAGCAGCTGTTACTACAGCACCTTGACTTTACAATAAATCATTACTGCAATAGCTCAAGGCAATATAACCCTACAATCTAACCCTAACTCTGACTAATGCACTAGAACATGAAAAATGGAGTAAGACTTTAAGCTACTAAGCCTCAAATCAAACACGGGGATCTGTCCATGGCTTTAATGGTGTCGTGTTGTAACTGGTGGATTCCCAAAACTATTACAAACTAGTCATGTTTTGCATGATTTTGAATATGTGCATGTATAATTCATATAATGTCTCCTTCACTGACCAGCAGTTTGATGTGTCCTACAACCTGTAGCGCTAAAATGAACTTCGCTGCTGCACCATACAGCGTTTCTGAAAGCTCAACGGCCCCATCTACAGGCTCTTAAACGTACTACACCTTGTAGTACGTTCTCTACTACTCTCTCCAGGAATCTTCTTTGTTTGGATTTAGCCTAGAGCCTTTAATTGCTGTGTTTCTGGGGATTGGGCTCAGTGTGCACTGTAAACACTGAGAATGGTGTTAGCACAGCTTTAGCACTCTGATTTCATGGATTTGCAAATGCTGCCAGTTGCTGTTTTGCATACATGTCCTGTCCTGCAATTTTTTTGATCCAGATGTTCTCCAACAACAAAAACATAAATTAATTTCAAATGAAAGCTTCCTGTTGTGCATATGATATTTTACCTCTGTCTAATAATTCTAGTATAAATAGTCCCATGTGAAATCTGTGACTCATATCAGAGGGTTTATACACAACTATGCTGTGGCAGATGTCTTTCTATGTGCATAGCAAATTGATAATGCACAGTATTGGATATTTTGAGTTGACACTCACAATTAGACTTGACTCTTCAGAAAGATACATATTCCAACTTCAAAATGCCACAATTCAACTGCCAGTTTACTGGTTAATAGTAAAAATGATGGTATGAAGCTGTAACTGTTGGGTTGTTCCTTCTCTGACAATATCGGTTTTATTTATACCATAGATCATTTTAGTGGTATTTTTTAAAAACATTTTTTATTGATTGATTTGTTTATGGGCTCACAAGATGCAAGACAGCAGCAGCAACAAGGGTGGTCACATGACAAATTACAATACAGTTCCATAAATTCAGAAAGCAAACATTTCTGAAGAAATTCAAGATTTTCACTCAGTGTGGGAATCGTGCCGCCCAATCTCTTGTCAACTTAGCTCTGCTTTCCACTGAGTCCATCTGGACAATCTCTGCAAAAGATCAGGGAAGAAAAACTCTCGCAGACACTCCTGCTGTACTATACTGTAGGGACTGCTCCTGCACAGTAAAGGTTTCACTTCAGCACTGTATTGGAATGTCAAATGGGGGAGGCAGGTTCCCAACCCTTTGCCTGATGCCTGCTGAAGCTTTGCCAATGATCCTGTTTACAGACTAGAGGGATAAATCAATCAGAAACATCTGATTATTGGCAATAATGTGCAGTGAAGCAGAATGAATGAGGGAAACAGAGAAATATAAAAGAGGCCATGATGGCTGAAGTTGCCCATGGGTCTGTAATCTCAGTCTTTATGATAATATTTATATTCAGATTAAAACTCTTATGTCACTATGACCCGGCAAGGCCTGGGTGAATGCACACTCATCTGATGGATGCTGATGTGAAATGACATCAAATGCACCAGAAGTTCTTAGACTATGTCAAACATTCAAAGCTTCACTAAACAGCCACATGGCAACAATTAGGGATGTGATTTGACCAATGCACACAAATAGGAAAAATAAACAGGGGGGCCTTAGTGGGTAAATCTGGCCCTGCCTTACTGCTTTTATATTTGTGGCTTTGGATTCTGACCTCGTCATTGTTCACATAAACACTTAGTGTCCTAGAGTCACAGAGTACTGTGTGTTTTGCTGTAGTCTTCTCACAACAGTAGGTTTCACAGGAGATCCAAATTCTCTTGACAGGTGACCTTGTGGCGCAATGGTAGCGCGTCTGACTCCAGATCAGAAGGTTGCGTGTTCAAATCACGTCAAGGTCAAGTTGTTAGTTCAAGATGAGGTTGCTGATATTTATGTATAGAAGTTTAATCATACAGGATACTATTATATTGAAATGTATGTCCGCAAGCTCCTACAATTGTGAAATAATAAATAAGTGTAAAATACAATAAGAAAATCTGCTTTCTGCAGGTATTTCTGCCTCTGGAGCTGTAGAGTCTGGATCTATGGTTGCAGGCCACCTGCTGCCCCCGTGTTCCTGCTCTACACCCTCTGCTGCTATTACTGCTTTTGTTCTTATTATTAGTATTACTATTATAATATTGATATTAGTATTATTTCTATTAATATTGACATCAATACCATTACCATAACTATTACTTTACATCTCTGTGTAGAACTGTATTGTGCTGCTGTATGTTCTCTTTCCTCCTGCTCCTTCTTTGAATAAAGAATAGAAATAAGTAATAGATATATAATAATAATTTTAAAAAAACTTCTTGAATAGTAGTAGTAAGGGGGTGGGGTGGCAAGCACTGGTTTATTAACGGAAAATTTTACGAGCCATTGCAAATGAAAGCAAAGAAACTTACAGTTTTCAAGCTGGGTCAGCTAGCGACCTCCCGGTAGAAGCCATTACATGTAGTAATGTTTGCTAACATTCGACTCACAAAAGGTTAGCATAACTAGCGTGTATCGTGTAGAGGGAAGATTAGCTAGGAATTGTTTGCTTCTGTTTAACTCTGATAGCTGACCAATCCTGCTTTACACTGAGGTTAGGGCCTCCTACCTTATTAATATAGACACAGAAATACAAAAATAAATAAATGTAGGTGCAATGTAGAAGATTTAAGGCATATACTTATGTATGTACATTTTAATTACCACCTTGTATTTATTTATTTCTGTAGTGCTTTCAGAATTTACTTATTTATTTATTTATTGATACTCGAGCCGTCCTCGCCGTCCTTCATACACTGGACAATCCCTGTGTGTATGTATACATTCTGTATGAATGCAGTAATCACAAACGGAATGTTATTGAAAAGGTATGACCCCGACGTGATTTGAACACGCAACCTTCTGATCTGGAGTCAGACGCGCTACCGTTGCGCCACGAGGTCCTCTACAGTAATTCCACTTAATATAAGTCATTAGAAAGCCTTTACAGTGAAGGGCGCAGTAGGAGGCTGCGTTTTTCTTGCTTCCTCGTTTGTCAATATTTGAATCAATAAATTACAAATGAAATAAACATGGCAAATACGCGACAAATGTAAAACATCCTCAACGACTCCTTCCTCCCACAGGAGTCTCGCGGGTAACTGAACAATGCTACATGTTATGACCACCGTGTTTCATCTTCCCTGCTGATTTCCTCACTCATTTCGGCCTGCGTCAGCACCATGGACAGCTGTCAGCACAACAGCTGGATCACGGGCTCACCCCGCGAGTGCTGTGGTTGTAGTATGCTGCTCAACGCGCATGTGCACATGAAGCAGTTTTTGTTTTTGTTGCCATTCATACGATGCAGCGTCAAATTTATTCATACTCGCTCATAACTCACTATTATTTTACAGTTTACTTTACTATGTTTACTATTATTTAAGTCAATGTTAAATATCCTTGATTACAATATATAGTTCTCTGTACAAAGAGAGGTGAATGCTGGGAAGTTTTTACACGATTGTTTTTAAGGTATTCATCCATGATGTTGCCTTAACATAGAGCTTTTTTCATCATCACCACGCTCATAAACTTTAAGCTCTGGTTTATCCTTCATTCTGATCTGCTTTCCTTGTCAGGGCTGCAGTGAAGTCAATTCCTTTCTTACATTTGTTTAATCAAATGATAGATCACTCCCTGCAGCTGCTTTACACTAAAAAGCCAGACTAACAGAGTGCTTGATTGGTTGTTTAAATCTAGCTTTTCAAAACTCTTTTGGCAGCAGATTGATTGATTGTTCAGCTTGATTACAGTGGTGACAGAGCAAAGCAAAGGGAAGAGAATCAGAAAAGTACCTGTTATGTAGTGATACAATGTCAGTATCAGAGTACACATTCATTAACAAACAACACCCATAATGGCTGAAATATGGAAACACTTGACAAATGTTTACATAAAACCTTTCAGTGTTTTTATTTATTTATTTGACAAGCAGCAGGATCATGTTTGTCACCTCATTTTTTCTTTACATTTGAAAGTAGATACAATAGTCAGTATACCAGTTTTATTACAATATTTTTTTTCCTAACTTCAGTACATTTAACAAAGAAAGAAAAATAAAACACACAACTGCAAACGTGAGAAAAGAAAGCATGTTTTTTAATGTGTAGCCACCAATGTGTCATTGATGTCACATCTGACTCTTTCCCCAGTTATCTTTTTTTTCCTCCTTTATTTTCGGTCGACGAGTATGTTTATCAGCTCTTTCCTCTCGAACAACTATAGGCATTTTCTTTTTGTCGTTTGACGCACAGGTGCGTGGCACTGGTGATGTTGTAAACAGCTTAAAATCAGAAGGTGGGTGGGGATTGGGAGGTGGGTCTTGTGGGTGGTGGCGTTAGCTGGCTGTCTGACGTGACGCGATGACCTTTCTCGTTTTCAAAGATGGAGGCACCAGTCCTGCTTTTAGTCACCGCGTACAGTCACAGCAGACAGCGACAGTCCAAAACCTAAATGGATGAATGAGTCTGTTTTGTTATTTATTTCACGTTTTAAACCTGCATCTGCCGGTCAGCCACGCAGGCGAGTGTTTGTGTGCAAGCGCTCCCTGGCTCGGCTCTTCTGCCTATGCGACGTAGCTGTACTCGTCTGCCGAGGTCTGGCTTCGCTCGATGTACTGCTTGTCGATGAGCACCTCGATGCACTTCTTGATCATGCTGATACTTGGGTTGAACCTGGCTTTGGACTGATTGATGACCTGCACACAGGGACATTTGAAAAAACAGTGACTGAACAGTTCATCCAATGTTACAAACAGGAATGCAAGAATGCTGCCACACAGACCTATATATATATATATATATTTTGAACATTTATATTTAGAATGTTTTAGATAAATAAAAGCATGCAAATTGGAGTGATAACTGTATTATGATGAGTTATGGGGTAAAAAAATAACGGAATGGTCACCAACAGAGCTGGGTTTCAAACCTCAATACATTGTGAGTCCTAACGGAAACACATCAGTTATCAACAATGGCCAAGTCCTGAACATTAGCACTGAATGGTTATCAGGCCTTGTTTACATATCCTTTATCAGATATTTCCTAAATCTCTTCGTGTCACTGTTGCCACACTCACAATTTTGCCAATTTATACTAGGGATGTAATGGTTCTGAAACAGAGACCGAATCTGCGATACAAACGTCAATGGTCTCAAGTCGCGGTTCATCTTCCTTTCTCTCCAGGGATAATAAAGACTAAAAAGACTAAAGACAAAGGATTGAGGAAACATGAAACACTTCTGTGCTTTAAAAGTATGGCTTGTTTATTGGCCACAAAATTGTTTAGGAAAACAAAATGCATATCTTCCTCAAAGAAAGGTAGTGAAAAAAGTATGATTTTGATCTTGGTCCTGAAACTCGGGTATAGTATTGACACCATGATCGAAAAATATCAAAGAGTACCGATATATATATATATATATATTTATATTTATATATAATAAAAGATATCTTGAGAAAAGCATATTACCAAATTCCCAGCACATCCCTTTGACAGCTACTTCAATAGAAGGTTTGCTGCCTGTGTGTGCACAAGCTAGTTCACTGTTTGTTTCCATCAACCCCTCAAATGATCAAGAAATCAACAAAAGCTTTTGAACTGAGAGGACTTCCACCCACCTCCTGGATGAGGGCGTTGTGTCGGAGCACCTTGCGGGCCTTCATGATTCTCACTATAGCAGCTTGTAAATACATTTTGCGGTCCTCATCTACGGCGCTCCTCGTCTGCTCCATCTCCTAATGATCAGACAGATAAGTGACAGGTTACCAACATGATACCAACATGGCTGTCAAACAACAGTAAGCTTGAAAAAGGATTGAGAAGGACGGAAAAGCATTTGTCTAACCTGCGGTGTGTCTTTCTGCATCGACGTTGTGATCTTGAACTTTGTCCTTTTACTGGTGAAGCTCATATTTAGTGAAAACGTGGACTCGGCTTCAATCTCCTCCTGCGAGCAGATGGAAAGAATTTGTATTCAAATAATCATCGTTGCTTTCCACATGTCTGAAATAAAGTGATGGCAGTAGTGGACTGGGTGGCTAGGGATGGAAGGAAGACATATGTCACTAGTTTTGTGGAACATAACGAGAGGTTTCTAAGGCCTTGACAAGGTACAAATAAACACAAACTTCCCAATCAATACCCATTACGAATGTGTTGTCAGTGTTGTCAGACTCAGTTGTGGAGTTTACTTCAAATTCCACCTGTTGCTCATGAAAGCTCGGACCTTTTCTAAGTCGTGGTTGAGCATCTTGACGTCCAGCAGGGACTTGATGGTCTTCTGTAGCTCCTTCTCGTTCATCTGGGTGCCGTCCTGCAGCTCCTTGTATGTCACCGTCTGGCTGTTGTTGAAGGCCAGCAGCACAGCCATCTGGTAGGTGGTCACCATGGCAACGTAGGGCTTGGACAGGTAGTTCATCTTCACTTCACCTGTTTGAGCCAAGCGGAAACAGGTGAACGCTGGTACATAAAATTGAACCAACTAGCTTTCCTTCCATGATTAAACCTGCCTGGGTGTGATACTGAATACTTGCATAAATCAGCTTTAAAAAGTGTCCGTGTGTGTTTGCGCTACCTGTGCAGAGATAGTGCAGCCAGGTCAACTTCCTCCCACTGAAGTGCTGATTATAGAACAACTCAAACTGGAAAAATAGGCAAAGACAGACTTGAATTACCAATGTGCTCTTTTAATCAGCTGACAAATTCCGCTGCGCTCATCAAGAGTCAACTCACCATCTGCACACTCTTCTCTAGTTCTTGAGGGATGGCGAACGTGGAGGAGGGGACATGTGTGAGAGGCCAGGCTCCGGCCTGCAACCACAGGGCATACACACCACAACATTACACATTTGAACTGAAAACGTGGGGACAAAAGCTTGGGGTTGGTAGAATCGAACAATATGGGGATATGATTGGAAACACAATAATATTCTTAGATTTTTAAATGCAGATGTAGAAGTGGAAATAACAAGTTTAACTCCTGTGGTTGTTGGTATGAGTGAGGTATGTCAGCCATACCGGAGTCCTCCTCACCTGTAATACATAGATCTGGAAGCTGATGCCCAGGTCCACCACTGTCTCCTGTGTCTTGATGAAATTGTTGAACTTGTTGTTGAGGTCGGCACTCACGCTCATGTCTGTGTACATTCTGTGGAGTTTGCTTGTGAACTCGTAGCCACAGGCTTGCTGTAGAAATGGGCAGGAGGACGGAAGAGTGTTTGAACAGAAGAAAAAAGTATGCAAAAGATTTAATGAGTGTGTTCTCATGAATGTCCCCACAGGACATTCAATGTCAATTTGTGGGATCCACCTCTGACTTAAGGCCAGTTCAGACCAAAGATTGCGACAAGACGAGTTGAAACTTGCAACTACTTGCCAGTTTACACCAATGCGATTGGACGAGACAGTGTATCGTTTCCATAGCAACGACTCTCTGTACTTCCGTTCTAACTGCCGGCTTTTCAGGCGCTTTTTGTAGCTGGATATAATTTGTAGCATCTTAAAATATGAATGAGGTGTGAGTTACTTGCTACAGTTGCGTTTCTAGTATTAATGAAACGGCAAAAACATAAAAAAAAGGAGCGGGTTGAGATGACCAGCTGACTTCACTACGAGCTGATTGGCTGTTGAAACAGGTGACATGCCTTACGTTCTACCAGCCGCTGGTGACTTCACAAGCTGAGTCTCAGGCGACGCCATCAGCCGGCTTGAGTCGAGCTGAGACGGGCCAGTTCACACTGCTGCAACTTTTCCCTGCAACGTTCCAAAATAGTTTCGTCTCGTCGTGAAACATTGGTCTGAACTGGCCTTTAGAACCACACACTGAGTGCTTTTTAGATGAGGCACTGGTATTGTCAGACATATCACAATGATTGATTGATTGATTTACCTTTAGTTTGTTGATCATGGCTTCTTCAGAGTCCATGGACAATGATAAACCGTGTATTAACCTCTTTGCTAGCATTCTGGCATAAAACTGTGGAAAACAAAGAAAAACAAGACTATTGAGGATACTAAAAATACCATGGAGGATACTAGGAGGCTAATACTTTTTGAACTATTTTAAGCTCAAAACCACCCTCCTAGTCAAGGTTTGCACATCAGCATATCACAAGATATTTGAGAAAAATAAAATTGAAACATTGGATTTTTGTTATATTCCAGCAGAAGGAGAATGCTGGTCACCTTTTGAAAGATGTCCTTGTCGTCTATGTACTTGAACACCGTGATGAAGCTGGTCAGCTTGTCCTCCACCTCATTCTCGGTCATTCCCTTTGCAGACTTTTTCAGCAGATTGTCACAGTATTTCGCCAGCTGGATAGAGACACCAGGAGGGACATGACCTGGTCAAGGCACTGTGTATAATACTGTGTGTGTGTGTGTTTGTGTGTGTGTGCGCGCACTCACCAGTTCAGGGGCTTTACAGATGGACTTGGGCTCCCTGAAGTTCACCACAGACGTCAAAGCCTGAGATAAAGAGATATCAGATGAACACATTCAGTCCAGTGGGGAAAAAAACATTAACATTGACAGATGTACTTAATTATACTTTTAACACATTTATAACTGTAGATTTGCAGATACAGAAAGTATCCTACAAAAAGGAACTAGCCAAAAACCTCACTTTTGCCATCTAGTGACTGTTATGAGTATGTTGTCTAATGAGGCACCAGCTACTAAAAGTCTGGGGTTTAATACCTTATCGAGTGCACTCATGAAGTGCTGATCTCCATTTAGAACTGTGTTTATGAGCTGAACAAATTTACTGTGAACCTCCAGCACGGACTCCACAAACAGGGTTGGCATCTAGAGAAGCCAGAAGAGAGAGACACAGCTGTATTAGAATGCACATTATTTATAAGTCAACAGACAAAAATGACATTTTTATAACAACTGAAATAATCAATTCAATTCAATTCAGTTTTATTTATATAGTGCCATATCATAACAAGGTTATCTCAGGGCACTTTTTCATATAGAGCAGGTCTAGACCGTCTCTTTATATTAACAGAGACCCAACAGTTCCCACCATGAGCAAGCACTAGGCGACAGTGGCAAGGAAAAACTCTTTTAAAATCTGTTTAAAGACTGTTTAACATCAATCTCTGTCTATTTTAAAGCAACGAGGCAATACAGGCAGATGCTATAACCTCTATGTAAGGAGAAGTGACATGACAATAGTGTAATTATGTAATAACACTGACAAATATAAGGCCACAGTTAAACTTGTAATTTGTTAGCATAAAAACATCAAATTAAGTTAAATTAAATTATTAAACGGAGATGTTTAACAGTTATTCCCAGGTACAGGCATGAATGCACCATAGACTGTATATGAAAATGGATGACGCGCCTCCACTTCCTCCCACTGTACAAAAATGAAGCCAAAATATCCCAGATACGGGTGCTGCCATGTTGCGCTGGTGGCATAATTTGGAGCCAGAGTCTGCACAGTAGGTCCCTCCTATACACCTGCATGAACCAAGCGCGAGCACACTCACAGTTGTCAATCATGACGTCACTTGAACAAACACCAGCATGATAAGAACTACCTAAAATGACAGAAAAACCATCTTTATTTGACGTGTAATTTGATTTTTCAGTTTGGCCATGTCCCATCCGCTAACATGGAGAGGGCGGGGTTTATGACCTGTACTGCAGCCGCCACCTGGGGTGATCGAGATGTTTTGGCTTCACTTTTGGGGAGCTGTCATGTCGTCCATCTTTATATACAGTCTATGGTATGCACACACACAGTGCTGTAGTACTAACGTTTTCCTGAGAGAGGTTACTGGTGCCTCGGATGCCCTCGTTGTGGATGTGGACCTGCAGCTCCTGGATCATGTGGGGCAGCCCGTTGGCCACAGCCCGCAACAGGGTGTACATGTTGGCCATGTCTGGACAAAACAACACAACAGTTTGCTCCCAATGCCACGACTCAAATCATGATATATAATCATTTTCTTCATGCAAAACAAAGATCCATGCACTAGGACACAAAGGACAGTAGTGGACTGACCATCTCTCTTCTCCTGTCGAATAATGTTCTGGCACTCCCCGTGCAGGAACTGCAGATGATCCGCCACCATCCTCTGCTGGCATTCATGGATGACTTTGGCATAGGAGCTGGGGTGCAGGTACTTCCGACATCTCATCTCTTCGTCTTTCAACCGCCCCAAAACCTGGAGGAAGAGACCGACAGAAAAAAGTCAAATCCAACAAATCAGTAATTACAATGTAGCTGTGGGTTTCAAAGAGCCAAATATATGATTTTAACATATACAACACCTCTTTAATGCAACCTCTAAGAGAAACTATCAAATGTATTACATATTGTATTACCGCTTATCTTTATTAACCAAAGAGGTGACATATATATTAAACAGACTGTGACCAATGCAAGTAGGGAAACACAAGTTAAGAAAACAAAACTGCCCCCTATTATCAGATCCATTCATTTATTTTGGTGACATTACACAATTCTTGGCATCTGTACAATTTCATTAGGTGACCCGAGGGGACGAGTAGTAACTTTTTTTTTAAAAGATATTTTACTACCAAGGCGCTCCGAGTAGTAGCTGTTTTTGATGGTGTTTTGGACATGTAGTAGATTGATTTCCATTCATTTCATCGATTTATCTTGAAATTTGAATTTTGGCAAAATGTCTAATTATTATTAGAAAATGGAAATCAACCCATACAACTTTTTAACACAGCAAGACATTTTAAAACAAATGGGTCTTACTATAAATTAAAATTAAAAAAAAACAAAACAAAAAAAAAAAAAAACTTAGCAGAATGGTCCAGTCTCATCCAAAATGATGTAGACTGAACTTCCTTGATAGTGGCACCATCAAGCAGCCATCTATATTTTAAAAAAAAACAACAACTCTCCACTCCAATGATGAATTCTAAACAAATGTACAAATATAAATCTTTTTTACATTCACGACCAAATTATGAAACAGGGTCTCGGTTGCCTTATTACCTAGAACTGTATGGAACATAACATCTAGAACCTCATTCTGTGGTGACAGGGTGGTTGATATTTTTCAGTCTTTTTTTTGAGCGCGCACACACACACACACACACACACGGCACACAGCATGTAAGGATAATAAGGAAGTAAGAGGAAAAAACTGCCTCACCACAGCTATAAACTGGGTCAGATAAGCAACTGTGACTGAGCCTGTACTGTACTACAGACTCTGTTACTGCTCTTTCACAGTCATATCACAGACTGCTCTAATGCCTGATAAAGCTTTAATGATGATCCCGTTTACAGGCTGGAGGGATAAATCTATCAGAGAAATCTGATTATTGCCGGAATGAATGACAGAGAGAGAGAGAGACAGAGAGAGAGAGATCATGGCAGCTGAAGTCACCCAGGGGTCTGTGATCTCAGCCTTAGTGGGTTAACGGTAGAGCTAATACTCTGATTAAAACTCTTATGTCACTAGACTGACATGAGCTGACAGTTCACACACACAGGCCCTGTTCACTCATAACACAGACAGACAGACAGACAGACAGACAGACAGACAGACAGACAGACAGACAGACAGACAGACAGACAGACAGACAGACAGACAGACAGACAGACAGACAGACAGACAGACAGACAGACAGACACACACACACACACACACACACACACACACACACACACACACACACACACACACACACACACACACACACTCCCAAGCAAGATGCACAGCGTTCATTATCATAAACTCGAATCCAACTGGGATTCTTTAATCCACAAACAACTCAAAAGCAAGGGTATGACAGTGGTATAGCAGCTCCTGGGTTCACATGGCAGCATTCACACACTTGCGTTATCTGTCCATCTAGCCTACCTTCTCCATATACTGTGAGCAGTTGGATTCTTGCAGTAGATTGGAGGCTTCCTGTTTGTAATACTCTCCCGTTTTGGTCAGAAATGGCCCTTCGAAGATTTCCTGATAAAACTGCAACACAGGAAGAGGACGTGTTCCCGCATAGGATTTAGTACACACGGACATACACAGACTTAATATGTGCAGCACCTCTTGTGGATAATGCAAACAATGACAACGTTTACGTGCAAAACATGTTCAGTTTTTTGCCCTTATTCAAAAAAAGACGATTTTCCTACTAAGTTGTTTACATGGCTAGTGAAAAAGAATATTCCACTAATATTCCCGTTTACATGCAGCCATGCATACTCTGGCTGTTTTTGACAGAGGTCGATGCCCTAACATGTCATCATTCTTGGCATAAAATAGGATTTTTTCAAAGTTTGCCACCGTTGGCGGACTTGTTCGACCGTGCAAACTCAGCGTCCCTCTTTCATTCATTCAACCACCTTCTTGAAAAGGTTGGCATTGGGATATCTGAACCTCAAAAACCTGTTGAAATCCAAGTCTTTCATAATGTTTAAAAGTTGTTTCTCCTCCCGACCAGAAAAGTGGGCTTTACTTTGGTGCATGCATCTGTACCCCAGCCTTGCAAACTGTTGGCTAGTTGGTTTCATGGTTGGTTTGTTAACAATGCACAGAGCTGATCATAAACAGGCAAACGGCCGTGAGTTGCAAACTCAATTGAGACGCATATTCCAAATACGCTGTAAACATGTCCTAAGAATGCTCCTAAAACCCAATAACATCTGCATATCCTACGTCTTAATCGGAAAATCCTACATTCCGAATAAGGCCTAATTCGGAATATCCAAACGGAATATGCTGTTTACATGACCAGTACCAAATTCTGAATATTGTCATATTCAGAATAATAGTGGAAAATTAGTGCGCATGTAAACGTAGTCACTGAGAAAAACACTGCCTGTTAATCAGGTGTGTGATCAGAACAATACACACAAACAGTATTGTTCACATTATCAAGAATAACTGAATATATTAGCCTGAGACTTAGATATATAAAAACACAACACAAATGTTTGTAATCCTCTGGGTCATGACTTCTTGTCTCACCTTTAGTGGAAACTTCTTCTTGTACTGTTCAACATGAACAAAGGAGTTGATGACCCCGTGGATTACCTTCTGGTTGGGGTTCTCGCCACAACGATCGCTGTAAGACGCAAGGAAGCTAGTGTTAGGCCTGGTTTTATTTATTTACTTATTTTTGTATTGCTGAGCACTGAAATTATTAGCATGGTGGGGGAAAAAGGTTAAATACTACAACCCAAGTACAGTACATGTCCAGACATTAACAGTGTGAAAGAGTGGAAATCAGGCAATTGTAATCATGATAATTAAAAACTAATTAGTGTACAATTAGAATACAAGGACTAAATACACAACTCCTCTTCTCTCTACCATTGGAGAAAGACAGAAATATTCATTTTAGCCAACAAAAAGTGGATTTCAGAAAAGCATCATCTCGTGGCTCAGCTTGTGTGGAAAAACATACTTTTTGATTTCATTCAGCAACATCCGGATCAGGACGGCCTGAAGGGGTTCGATCATTAGCTTCCTCCACATATCTAGCGCCAACTGCAACGGCAAATGAAAAAACAGCATATCACAACAGATCCTGGAGTAAGTTACTGTAGTCTGGTGGTGTAAGGTGAAATCTCACAAATCTCTAATTAAATCTGTGTTACTTTTAGCTAATAGCCCTAGTGGGCGTGGAAGTGTGGAAAAGTGTGAGAAAAATCAGTCAGTACCTCTCCGATCTCCATGAGCGGCTCATTCATGTCCACTCCCCCGTAGCCATACTGTAGGTCTGCTTCTGTTAGTTTGTTCTTCTTGATGAACTGAGTGTTGAGATACCTGAACAAAAGATGTTAAAATGTCAACTGCATCAAGAAGAGGAGGAGATGTCGTGTAACATCTAGTGTGTGTGTGTGTGTGTGTGTGTGTGTGTGTGCGTGCTTATGTCAATAAACACTGCTGCTGCCAGGGGCCACCAGTTCATTCACTCATGGAGGCTATGGGAGACGGTCATTCTTTTCTCTGTGGCTATTGAGTGTCAGGTGAGCCAATGAAAGCCAAGAATGTCCAGGATTCTTGGCCAATTACTGAGCCAGAGGCATTTTTGGAAAATGTTTCATTTATGAATCATAGTAAAAATACTCATGTTTACAACCTACTAACTAAGCACACATGTGAGACTTGGTATATTTAGATTTTTTTTTTTTTTAGCGGTTGGTTGACAAAGGCTGCTACTTTGGGGAGCTCTGTTCTCTACAGAATATGGCATTCCAGGCAATGGGAGGATAATCAAAGAACCAACTGCAGTTTATGGGTGTAGTATTTGGTTCCAGTGATGCAGATACCCCTTTTCCACCAACATGGAGCGGGATCCGTTCTGGTTTGTCACGCACCTAATTTTGAACTGTTCGGAGCATTTTGACTAAAAACAAATTGGTTCGGAACCTGACAAGTTGGTTCCCAGCTGGAACCAAAAGATTGCAGGTTTTCCTTGACCTGAAGTGCCAACTGTGACAACATCATTGGGGGTGTCATATTCTACAGGTTGGAAAGAGAGGATAGAGAAGGCAGCAATGGTCTATGGTCTACTATAGTAATAGTCTTCTGTGTCTTCTTATCATTAACAGTTGGTCCATGCTTGTTTTCTGGATAAAAACAAATATCTGTAATAACAGAACAAAAGCTCGCAGGTAATCAATGCGATCCGCCATCTTGCTACTACTGTTCACTTCCGTTGTGCATTGTGCAACGCCCTCCGTTGATGATGCAAGAACCCTGAACGGAACTGGTTCAAGAACCAGAGCTAATGTGGTGGAAAGAGGGCAAGAATGGTTACCCAGAATAGGCAAAGGCAAACTGTGAAACTGATGGGTTGCATTCATGTTTTTAGAGCCAACATTAGTACCATTACCTGGTCAAACACAGGTCATTCACATCTGTTTGACAGATTAAAAACACCTTATTAATAACAGACCAACAGATTAACATTATTCAGATAATATTCATAAACAGTGAATTAGATATCCCTTCTTAATCCTGTATTAATCAATAGTTTTGATATATTAAGCTGAATGAAATGACTTTTTGTTAGGTGAAAGGAGTTGATTGAAGCACTAAAATCACTGAGAATTATATCACCCAAGTCTGCAGCTCTACAGAGCATTTTAGCACATTGTTTTGGTTTTACAGCCCGTACATTTACTGTATGGTTGTGTCTCACTGCTCTCATTAACCCTCTGTAGGAAACAGTTTCCGGCAAAAAGCTCTGAAAGACACCAAACAGCAGACAGGCTGGTGAACACAAACAGTCAAGACAGCTAATAGAAGTTAATGCAGCTTTGACAGAAGGCCGTGTTTTACATTGCACCAAAACACACTGAGCATCAATAGAGTGCTGCAGGAATGAGTCCTAAAACCCAGAAATGAGTTAACATGTTTGCACTTCCAGTTCCCTCGTCTGGATGTCAGTGGGTTTCTTGAATGGGTTTATGGATTCCTGAAATAAGGTCTGCGGTTAACACAAGCTTAAGAGATTTTCACATTTTGTTCTACAACATAAAATGTCAGTAAATACCCCACTTGTAAAATTTGAAGCTTTTACGTGTCTTAAAAAAGGCGGTTACTAACAAGTGGCTAAATAAGACTACAGAGGTTGTCGGGGACATTAAACGTCATCACGCCGAACACAGAAACTACTCACTCACTCACTCGTCCGCCTTTACAGCCTCGTTGTGTTTATACTCTTGCAAACTATTCTAACTCAGTTGGAAGCTTAGTGGTGGTGATGTTGAAGTCATGGGACTGTAGTGTAGTTTGTTTATAGCCTAACGTTAGCTTTTTACTTCTGGTGATTGCATTTATGCTTCAAAAATCATAACAGTGGTGTTCATTTGTGAAGATTATCTTGCTGAACAAATGTGTAACTATCATAAATTTTTGTTTGCCACAGAGCTTATTTTCTGCAATAATCCAAAATCCAATGGAAAAATCTCATTTTGCTTTTTGTCGAGGTAACCAGGGCGATGCTAACTTCTGGGTTGGCCTACAAAAATACGTCATTCCTGACGTATTTGAGGAAGATTCATTTCACACTGCCGTAACTAATTCAGGTAATCTGATGCTGAAATGCAAACACTGAAAGTGTGTTTCAACATTTCTCAAAGCAGGGCAGCTACCAGACAGATTGACACTCATTTTTTGATGGCTGTCATCAAGCTAATCTATGTCAGCTGATTCAGTCCACCTTAAATGATGTGTAGTTTTCACAGCTGTGCCGTCTGCCTCTCTATCAGAGGTTTAGCGATCCCGCTCAACCTGATTACTCTCATACAGTCAAGCTTTGACAATCATCAAGCGCCAGCATCAAGTGTTGAACGACCACTAACACAACGGCCAGTGTTGAGTAGCACTAACCATGAAACCTGGGGAGCAGAACTGTGATTGAAGGTGTTAAGAGTTTGTTTGGATTCAGTTAAGTTCAACCTCCACTACATGATGATTTGGGTTGGACAGGGTGCAAACATACACGTGTATTCACACAGACATCAGCTGAGGATAATAAGCGACCCTCTTCTATATTAAGAACTCAACTCTACTGTCACTCCCAAAGCCAACAGCCTCCCTTTTTCTCTCTCACTCACACTGACATAATAAATTACAAAGGCATATGTATGCACAGACAGACAGTCTGGTGGGAAGTACACATAAAAATAGATCTGAAAGCTCTCCAAGGGTGTATTGATTTAGAATGAATCAGGACACATCAAATGACCGTTGGCACTTCACACTATACTCTTCAAGGTAATATTTTAAGTGTACAAAAACTGTAGGCTAGAATATTGTAGCTTGGGATAGAATTAGTACACTATGCATCTTAGGACCCCGACACACCAAGCCAACTTTAAAGAACCAGGGCTGACAAAGACCGACACCTGCTTTGGCTCACGTCTTCTGTTAGAGGTTGTACTTGAACACACCACACTGGCAACAGCCAGCAGCAAGCCGAACACAGCCATGCCCTTCATTTGTAAGAGACAAACAAAACAAACTAGCTAACCATTTTAACACCATTGTTAATTTAAGGAAATTGTGTCATCATATACTCGGACTACAAAGTGATAATATGTCTGACAAGAGAAATGAAACTGGCCCTGAAAAGTTTTATTTTGTTTTGCACTGTTTCACATTGTGGTCTTTTGTTTTTGAAAAAAATAAAGGCAGAGGAGAAAAAAGACAGCACTACATGGTGAATCAGCATAGTGGCTCAGTGATATCAAATACTATCTCAATATCTCAAGTGGAAACAAAGGACATAAAAGCAGCAGTGTTACCTGTACAAGCAGTCCATGTAGTCGGCTCCTTTGCTGTACTCGTCCCAGTATCTGTGGTACATCACTAAAACCTTTTCCTCTGATTCCAGGACTTTCTAAAATGCACACACAGGCACAACAGACAGGTGTTATGGAAAGAAAGCATAAAGCAGGAATTAAAGAAAATGCACTCCACACGTTTTGCTTGCTAACCGCTGGTGGAGCTTCTGTGAGTGCTTACCTTGTACAGCTGTCGAACATGATTCTCAAGAAACACCTTGGTCTCTGTGTATAATCTTTCACCCAAAGGCTCTGGGTATGCAACGCACAAGGCATAAATGTCGCTGGTGTCAGAATTCAGGATAAATAATGAGGACAAACGTGATTCCATTATGTATAGACGTAAATATACAGATAATAAAGATGTAGTATGCATGTAATACTAGATAGAGCATTTGCTATGTTAGTTAGTGATTCCCTAATGCTTAGCCACTGCCTCAACAAACAGCTCTTCATTTTACGTTGACATTTAACATGTCAAATATAACAACGTTTAGAAAATCTGAATTAGCCTTATTTGGTGTTTAATGTCAAATACATAAAGTTCTATGCGAGCTGGCAATTGCTTTACTGTACTGAGCAGCTGTGTGACTTCCTGTCACCTGCCACCTGCCAAATACAGGGTAAATGTTCGCTGTGGCAGGTACAAATTTCCAGTCACCTGCAACCATGGCAGATAGGTTTTTCTTATATTAATAAATATTGTTTTAAGAATGCAATTCTTAAGGTAAGAATAGTCAGGGATTAAGGTTACATGATATATTCCATACTTCTACTGTCATGTACCATTGACTGTGTTTACAATTCTAAAGTGTTCTACATAGATTTCAGAAGTGGCAGAGAAAAACAACTGAGTGGCCGGTAGAAATGTTCAGTAACCTGCCACAGTGGCAGGTGAGGAAAAAACTTAATTTCCCTGGTTACAGTTAAAATATCAATATGGAGCAAGCAGGCATAGGATACGAGAACCGATCATTCCACGTAGCTCTTTCCACATAGTCGAGCATCACAACAGCCTTGATTGTCGTCAGTAGCTTGTTCCATGTCTCGTCGAAATCCACCACCCGCGGCTTCAAGGACATCGTAGTTTCTCTTTCAGCCTTATAGAAAAAAACAAAACACATAAATACAGAAGTGAGTAAAGGAATTACAAAAAATAACAGCTCTTGGCTTCAGTTTCTTTATGATCTGTTATCTTGTAAGCATCCACCTGACCATCCTGCAGTTTGGACTGTTAAAGCAAACAAAATATTCCCTAATTGAATGGATTACATTTTAGTAGTACACCAGGCCTAAGCAGCAGTAGCAACAAAAGGGAAAGGCACAGGTATCCTTGGCAAGGTGACACAATAAACATAACAATGAAAAAAAAATGAAGCTTGTGACACTGAATATATAGTAATTACAACATAATTTCAGATTTTGTTGTCATAATTTTTAAAATGACATTCACTGTTATGAAGATTTGAAAATAGCATTAATCAAGAGTAACTACATTAGACAGAGGTCAGGAAATAGGGCCAAGTGAACATCAACCGAAATTAGTCTAATGATAAATAGCCTGCTTCAAAACAGCTGCTCACATTACTATGGTAGCAACAGATGAGATAAACACTGAGCTCAAGTTCATGGAGGTAATACTAACGTTCATCATCAACACATTGGGGTACCCATCGGGCATCAATACTATTGTAGCTGGCCGATTTACCAGGCGAGACTGCTAATAATAATATTTAAACTTCCAGAAGAATCACTGATTCCCAGCAAGTAGGAGAAACAAGGCCCTGTGTTATTTCTCGTCATTCATACCAGTTGATTTCACGTCAGAGAAAACATTGCAACATCATCATGCACAGTTTTTCTTGAAAGCCAATTCACATATGCCGATATCCGCCTTTCAAAACGAAGTGTTAACGTTACTAAATAAACAGCCTTCTTGCAATCAGAAAAAGGCAGCTAAGTTAAGGTTACTAGCTAGCGGAATGCCAATCCCAAAATAGGATGGCTAGCTAAAAGGCTAGCTAGCTTTCTAGCTAGCATGCTACTTCTTCCTGCTCAAGTCCCAACAGTTTTGAGGCATCAGCTAGCAGCTAGTCAGTTAGCAGGAAGCTAACGATAGCTCAGCTACCGCTAGCAAATGGTCATCTTATTTGCAATTTCCCCACATTTGTACTGACAGCTCGGCAAAACATGGTGCTGTTGTTAAACAAAACAGGTTACTGAAGTCAAGCGTGGACTTTTATATTGTACGTACCTCTATTCAGTATTTATTTGTTATAAAACTCAAGTTTCTCCGCTGTCACAGGCTTGATTTGTCTCACTTACAGGTCTTCCCTACCTCTTGGATTATACCATTGTATTTGATGGGGGTGTATTATGAACAAGCGTAAATTGGTCGTTAAGCTTTTTTTTTCTTTTTAGCATAGTAAAGTGTCTCTGAGACATTTTAAATGTTAAAGACGGTATTCTATATCTATACATATTGATGAGAATAACACCAAACCCACACGGATCCAATTCATAAAAACACCCATATATTTATGGTATCGCCTAAAACTACGGAAACCTCTTAGGAATTGAGTATTAAAAATATACGCACAAACATTCTGTAGGTTATAATATATTTTGTTCCATGATTAGAGAGGGTAAACATGTTTTGCGTCAGTGTTAGTTATACACCACGTATATATTTACAGTGATTCACCAAGCAGCTGTTTAAGTTTTCTATGTCCTATGATATTTTTTACAGAAATCCCTCACCATAAATTGAAATGTCCATTTAAGAAATGAAAGTCGTTTGCAAATCATGATGTATGCCGTTTTTTTTGTTTTTTTGTTTTGTTTTACTAATAAGAGACTAAAAAATAATACGCGGATGCATATGACTTAGCAGTAAGAATAGAAGATAATATCAACCAATCAGAATCGTCGAAAAAATGACTGCCTAACGTTCCTTGGAGTTAGCTAAGATTTTAAATAACGCTAAGTACAAACACAATTTAGTAGCAGAGTATCAGTCTGCTAATAACTGAAGCAAACTTTTTTCTGACTGTTGCTCAAGCTCATCAGGTTGCACATAACAGGTACAGCATAATTTAATGTGAGTACAAGAAATAAGTCAGTTTGCTAGGTAGCTAGGTTAGCTAGTCATTATGAAGGATTTAAAGAACGGCTGGCTAATTTCGACAGGACACAAGCTAAAATATCAGTTTTAGCTAGATAGCTTGACCGAAATCATCTATTGATGTGATTTTTTTAGTCTGGTTAGCAAATTGTTGGTTGTTGGCAGCTGTTAGTTTTGTCAAGCTACTTGACAAATTTAACTTAACCTACAAATAAACGAGAAAACCTTCATTAGCTACTCGACTTAACCAGCAGAGGGAGCCATCCAAGGACTGTGTTTGTAGTCCACTTTTTTTTTCAACAGGAAATGGCACTTTCAATGTTAACATACCCCCCAAAATCAATAGTTGAACATGATACAATTTTGTCTTACTGAGAAATAACATTAACATGAGGCAGCACTAGTGGTCGATTGCAAACTAACCTCCCCCATCCCACATTTACTCAATAATTCAAGGCAGAGAAATAGAGAAGTGCTTCACAAACTCCGGGAACTGGTTGAGTCATCATGCCTGAGTAATTGGTTTAATTCATTGTTTAAACGATCAAGCTATTGACTAGTAAAATAATGAAACGATTAACCTCTTTAAGATACTGGTGAGAAGAGGATTAAGGGATGGCAAAGCAGATAGTGGCAGCTCAGGAGCAACTCTCATTTTGCCTTGTATCTCCACCATTTAGGTACACATGAAAACCCTAATTCTATACCTCTCTAATCCATAAGGAGAAATCAGAGGGATCACCCTGATCAGCAGCCCCGGTCAGTGCCTGTCAGAATGAACCAAGTGAAGACAGACGAGGGATACCATCCACATGCACCTGTGCCCGGCATTCATAAACCTGTTCCTGTTTACCAGCAAACCAGCCACAACCAGTACTGTAAGCATGTCTGAAAGCACATTTACTAGCACAATAGTGATACAATTACTACAGCTGCAACACCTTCTACCGTTGTTAACAGTACTACCACTACTACTGTTAATAATAAAGCAAGTAAACAAATTAACATGAAAGCTCTATAGAAAGTGACTTTACTTCTGAAATAACTTACTTAACGTTAAAACAAGCTTGCAGATACACAGCCACCACCACCCTCCTGGCTTATAAAGTTGTTATGCTGAAAGTATTATTAAACAGTTGTGTATGTTCACATGCAGCAGACACAGAGCAACATTATCACCTCATTGGAGTTGTGTTTCTGTCCACCTGATGAATGTCAGTCCAGTATTCACTCTCCTTTTAGTTCTGTTTTGGTCTTCACCAACTCCTGAGGGAATTAGGTCTTTAGCTTGCTAGGTGTTCAATTAAGTTACCAGCCAAAGGTAATTTTTGTGTATGCCATTTGGTACTGCTAAGTTAACCTAAGCAGGAGGAAAGAGAACATACAGTAGTACAATGCAAATGACAACATATGCCAAAAACAGACAACCTGCATCAGAAAATTAGTCCCAAGCTGACACATACAAACAGGGATAGAGTATAATGGCCATAGCACTATATTAGGGGTTGAGGGTTTAGGTTTTTTTTTTTTTGCAGTGTTTGCAATATTGATGTAGTTATTTCAAAGTTAAAGTCCTTTGTCATGAAGGATTATGTTGCTCAACATTAAATTATCTTCCACTTCTTCTTCTTTAGTCTTGTGTATTTGAGAAAGTTGCGTCTTACAGACGAATAAACTGATACATTAAGAAAATTATGTATAAAAAGAGTAGAAACTTTAATGTTGCCATAATCACAGATTGTGTTATGAAATTGCCTAACCTATGATGATTTTAAAATCTTACCCTCCCAGATGGGTTTTTTCAAGGAGGTCCTGTCAAGTTCCTGTCTGAGGGGACACAGAACCTGCCACCTATGGCCATGACCAGCACACAAACCCCACAGTTGCCTCTATCAGGCACTCTTCAATACTACGGGGAAACGCTGAATTGCATGCAGCACTGTTGCATGCCCCCAGTGCCAGGTAACAGACTAGGGAATATTATAGAGGTGTCACAACAAATACAATTGCAGCATGGTGCTCAATGGGTTGTACTGTTTCTTCACAACAAGAGGGTTCAGGGTTTGAATATTTGCCTTTAACCATGGTCTGGGTGAATACTAAATTCTAGATCCAGTGAAACTGTCTGTTTACCGTTAATTCGCTGGCTACATAGTAAAGTATCAGCCTGATGAGTAATCATAGCAACAGAGACGCAGTCAAAGCCTCCATTTACAATTTATTTGAATATCTTATTTACAACATTGAGTGTAGTCCTTCAGTGCCTCATCCTCTGAACACCACAGGATGGCGACTGTAACACTCAAACTGCAAGAAGTACACTGAGCTTACTGATCATTCGTGAAAATCTTGATATTGATTTGGGGACAATGACATGGCTGGAGAGCTAGATAGCCTTGTTATACATACTGTCAAATTATATTTACATTAATGTTCTCAGAGCTGTATCTTACAATTGATAAATGATGTCATATTAATCAAATTCTAGCGTTATGCATAAAAAGGGGGAAGAAATGTTACTGTGGCCATAATCACGACTAGGTTGTGTAAAAAAACTATTAAACTAGAACTAGAACTATTAAAGATCTATTATTATTTACTTGGAACCCTTACCTTTTTACCTACACAGTCGGATTTTCTCAAGGAGGTCCCGTCAGGTTCCTGCCTAATGGCACACAGAACCTGCCGTCTATGGCCATGACCAGCACACAAGCACCACAGCCTCCACCAGGAACTCCTGAGTACAACAGGAATACGTTGGATGACCCACAGAAGAATGGTAAGCTAACACTACCAGGCGACACCTGATTTCCAGACCACCACCACTAAATAATTAGGATGAGTAACAAACGAGTGTAGATAACAAGAAAACAGTGTCAGTTGCTCAGGGTTTCCTACATCACCTCTGTAATGTCAGAGGAAATTACTATACTGTTATGAAACAAAATTAACCTTCAGGGAAAACTAAATCACATAGAAAGGGACACATACAGTATCTGATGAGCAAGGCCATCGTTAACTCCATATACTAGACCCATCAGAATTTATTTACTGATCACATCGTATGTTCGCTTTGCAGCTGGCCACCTCCTGTAACAAATTTCCAGGGGAAACCCTGGTGGTAATGTCTGATAGGGATAATATATATTTCCTAATATGTTTCACAACCAATCAAATATAGTATAGTATTAATTCTATATGAAACATAAGGTAGAGTGACATTTTACTAACTAGGTTTGTCCTGAATTTCTTAATGATTTTTGTTGCAGGCCAACATTGTACCCAAATCAGAGTCAGTATCTTACAAAAGATGTATATAATATATATATCTTACAAAAGCAATGTATAAAATAAAATGTAAATAAAAGGTCAACCAAATCACATAAAAGAGAGTGAACCAAGTAAAATATTTTAAGTGTTCTAAAGTCTACTAAAGCAACAGGTTCAGTTAATCAAAACCTATATGCTGACTTTTGGACTAAACAAAGACAAATGCCTCTTTATTCAGTAGGATTTCATTTGATCCCACTGCAGTGCTGGAATATGAGTAAGTACAATTACTCAAGAAGTGTACTTAAGTACAAATATGAGGTATGTGAGTTGAGTATTTCCACTGAATTTGTACTTCTACTCCACTACAATTCAGAGGGAGATATTGCACATATATTGCAGATATTGCAAAACATACAATGAGCTTATAAAACACCAGTATGATGCATATACCTATCTTTATATACCTAACAGTATATAAAGCAGTTCAAATGAGCTCCACCTCAACCAACTACAACAGAAAAACACAGCTGATGATGCATCAGTAATAATAATATAGAGTAGAATATAATAGTATAACACTCAGAGGGGCCATTTGAGTACTTTTACTTTTGATACGTTTAAGTAGTAGAGTGTGGTATTGCTGCTCTTACCTTAACTATTTACCACTGTAATGCCTGCAGAGGGAGCCAGCTCCTTTAGCTTTGAGTATGAAATGAATCAGCTAATGTTTTGCTGCATGCACACAATAACTTGGCTATTATGAGTAACGTGGCTTTATAGTGTAGGTCTTATTTGGATTAAGGTATTCACACCCAGTGAGCCTTCCTTTGACATACAGTAAAATGCAGTAGGGGGAGAAATAATGGCCACAGTATGTCTCTTATACTGTGGTATTAAAGCCATATTTGCAAAGACTTTTATCAAGATATACCGTAAAAAAAGGGTTTGAGTGAAAATCATTTCTGCCTCTACTGACTGTCCATCTTCAGCAAGTCGTATTCTTCAGTGTTGTGCTCCAGTCTGGCTGAAGCAAATTCCTTTCTAAAGACAAACAGCAGAGCCCCTGACTCATAGCGCTGTCTGGGGAGAGCGCAAACCATGCTGTTGACATCAGGAGGCCAGTGATGTCACAGTGATGTCAATGCCTCTAATTGTAAATTGCACACACAGCCTCGCTGTTGGCTGTGGTAACATCTCAGTCAGAGAGAAGACACTGAAGGGGGGACAGTTTCTCTTGAAAAGCCTGGAAGTAGATACAGTATGGCTGTGACTGGGGATGAGACAGAAACAGGTAAGTTTGCTATCATCTCTTCTACTGCCAGATCTAAAATAATAATAATAATAATAATAATAATAGGGCTTATTTTTACACTGTTGTTCAGTTGAAATCCTCATTTAGGATCTGTCAGAATATAGTTAGTGATTATTAATGTCAACAATCAGTGTGGGAAAATTCACAGTAAGTATTGGAATTTAAAAAAATCTAGATTTTTGTACATATTTGTTTATGTTTGTCAGTTATTTTTTCCCAAACTACTATTAGAAAGCTATATAATTCCCTCAAATAACATCACAAGTAGGCTCCTCTAAAAAAGTAGCAAAGGACTGTTGAAAACTTTCCACAGTCAGCAGCAACAAGCTAACTCCGATAAGCAACATTTTCACAGGGTCTGCTTGTGTCCTCCGTCACACTCTCTCTCTCCCTCTCTCTCTGCGAAATGCTTCAATGCTCTGCCCACTCAGAGCACATAGCAGCAGTGGCTGACGTTGCTGCTTTTCCTGGAACAGGCCCCCCCAGCAGCGTCATGTAAATGCAAACCAGCGAACAAGACGTGCATTGCTGTCAGTCGCTGGCCAGGCTGTGATTATATGCTGTTCCCTTTGCGATTCCAACATATCACAGAATTAATCATTGGCGTGTTACATGATATGGGGGGGCACTGACTTCTACTCACACTGAACAATGAACAAAAGGGGAAGTAGATAAGCATGGCACCGTCTCTCAATATGCATTTCTTTCTTTTTCAGTGTCACACAGCCATTTGATAAGATACAAGAAGGGAGAATGAAATGTGGAATCCAGGCACTTATACTCTCTAATTATTATCTATTTAGCACAGCCTCATATGCAATCTTGCATTTCACAGCACACACTGAATGAGCCTATTATAAATAAAACCTTTGAAATCTTTAAAATCTGAAATCTGTTTAAACTACAGTGAATTTACATTATGTTTGGTTGCCCTCTCTGAAACATTCTAATGGAACCTCTGAGAATAAGAGCTTCTGGTTTATAAGAACAAAAGACACATGTGAAAAGGTTAAGAGTTACACGATTATTTAGGCTGTGTGTCATAGTTTTATCTGTCACTAAATTTAAAATAATAAAGACATGCTGACTGACATGGAGCTGTTGCACCAGATCTTGTTTATTCAGTGAAGTAGCCCATTACTAATTATTACTAATTTAATTTAAAGGTTGCATCACACAAACTAGTTCTTACATAGAGATTAATTGTTATATTTAATATAATATGTAACATTTACATCCAGTACATGCCTGGTGTAACTGTTGCATCGCTAACTGACAAAATGACAAAACTAACATTATTGTAGCTTGCTAATATATGACCCTGCTAATATAATATGACCCGTAATGGGATATGGTCAACATATCTGACAAGACACTTTGTCAAAATTATGTTTAATAATGATTGAATGATTAAATTACATTTTACAAAAATATATATATGCTTGAAGTTACAAATCTTACGATAATAACTTTAGCTTAAATGGGCGAATAGCGCCGGTTAGGTTAGCATAATCCGATATTTCCCACTCATTCTAAATTGCATGAATACTACTAACTCATATTCTCCATGTATGCATTAACAAAACAAAGCAATGCCTACATTTAAAAAGGATTGGCAGTCATCTTTAATATATCACTTGGCCCCCTAAAACTGTTGTTTACATGTTACTTGTGATGCTCTTGTGACGTCCTGGTTACATAGTGAATTGCTTGACTGGACGGTGGTACAGCTGTTTTTCTAGCAACTAATTTACACATTACTTCTTTTCAAGCTAAGACATTTCTTAAGTTTTATTGGTGCAGCCCATAGACTGTATATAAAGATGGACGACGCGTCTCCACTTCCTCCCACTGTAAAAAAATGAAGCCAAAACATCCCAGATACGGGCGCTGCCATCTTGTGCAGGTGACGTCATTTGGAGCCAGTCTGCGCAGTAGTGATGGTATCGAGTTCCCGCCCATATGCCCACCCGAACCAATCGCGAGCACACCACAAGTTGTCAATCATAATGTCACACCCCCTTTTTATAGCATCAAATAACTAATTAACCTAACTTATCACATCAGTGTGACAAGAACTACCTAAAATGACAGAAACCATCTTTGGAAAGATTTTATTAAATGTGTACTTTTGATTTTTCGGTTTGTCCCATCTGCTAACATGGAGGAGGCAATCGAGATGTTTTGGCTTCACTTTTGAGGAGCTGTTATGTCGTCCATCTTTATATACACTCTATGGTGCAACCCAGTTTAGTAAATACCTAGTTTGAAACTGGCTAGTAGTTACTCAGAACTTCGGAAGAACTTCACACGCAAGCTTCGTAATGGATTTACAAATACCAGTACCAACTCAATCCCATTGACTGGCATGTTGTTTTGTGTCTCCCCAGGCACCGCAGGTGACATAACTGCATGCCAGCTGCGTAACCCCAGCTCCAGCCTCCCACAGGGGGTGGCAGGGGCCTGTGCTCATAGCTCCCACAAACCTGTAGAGGACGCCTTACAAAAGAGGGAGCTCCGCTTGATGAAGAACAGGTAGAACTCACACTCATCAGCTTGGACATTAGACCCCGGACAATAAAACAGTTATATTATCAGCAGATATGATCAGCCGTTATTAGCTACATTAGATATATTGGTACCAGTGTAAATGGTGGCTCATAATTAATGTGAAATTGCAGTATAGAATGCCAAAGGTAGGTCTGACATATTTTAAAGCAATAGTTCAACATTTTGGGAAAATGCTTACTTGCTTTCTTGCTGAGAGTTAGATGAGAAGGTTGATACCACTCTCATGTCTTGCATACCCTTGGGTGTTCTCTTCCGATGCCGAACACATAGAAATAATAAGTGACAATGGATGGCAGTAACTGCATGTAATAATAAGATCCACAAGCCTATCATCATTCATGTGTTTAGCTGCTAATTCTTAGGTTGTCTGACTCTCCATTACCTGCTCTGTAACATACTGTATGTTTGGAGTGGAAGAGTGAGTTGGCTGACATGACCAGCTGTTAGACCTTGGGTTTGTAAGTAGGTCAGTTGTATGTGGATAAGTCTGGTTTGCTGGTGAGCAGAATCGATTACCTTCTGCTTTTAACATGCTTTTTGCTTGCTCTCTGTAGAAGGTTTTGGGCTTACCGTGTGTTTACTGTAAACAACCTTGTGTCACTACTGGCACTGACTCACACTTTTCTTGTCTGCATGTTTGATGATTTTACTACGATCGATCATCAGTGAATCTTTTTGGATGCTTTTTTTGTTGGGGGTTGTTTTTATGTTTATGACATCCTCCTCCTTTGGTTGACTCTATAGAGTCCTGCAGGGATGACATATAATGTAGGCCAACCATGAAGTTAGCATCGCCCTGGTTCCCTCGACAAAAAGCCAATGGGAATTTTCCACTGAATTTTGGATTATTGCAGAAAATAAACAGAAGTGTATGATAGTTACACGTTTTGTTCAGCAAGATAGTCTTCACAAATGAACACCACTTTTATGATTTTTGAAGCGTAAATGCAATCGCCAGAAATAAAAAGTTAGGCTATAAACCCCGGCTTCAACGTCACCACTAAGCTTCCAACTTGTAATTTGATTTTGCGCGCTTACCTCTTCTACAAAAGCCTTTTGGAAAGTTTGAGTTAGAATAGTTTGAGTATAAACACAACAAGGCTGAGTGAGTAGATAAGTTTTTGTGTTCGGCGCGATGACATTTAATGTCCCCGACAACCTCTGTAGTCTCATTTAGCCACTTGTTAGCAACCGCTTTTTTTAAGACACATAAAAGCTTTAAATTTTACGAGTGGCGTATTTTATGTCATAGAATAAAATGTGAAAATCTCTTAAGCTTGTGTTAACCACAGACCTTATTTCAGGCATCTAACCAAGAAATCCATTAACTTCGAGACGAGGGAACCGAAGTGCAAAATGCTAACTCATTTCCAGGTTTTAGGACTCATTCCTGCAGCACTCTATTATGTGAAGTCCTATCCCAAAGGTATCTAATGTCACAAACATGTCCATAATCATCGTCATCAACCTTTTGTAATTTTTTGAAATGTGAGTCTTCTTTTTCCCTTGGTGTTAAACTGATTCATGGCTAGAGTGAGTGCTCTGTTGTATCTGGGAGAAAGGCCAAGATGTTAAGGCTTCTTTTACTGGTAACTGTTGTTGTTGCTTCCAGGGAAGCTGCCCGGGAGTGTCGACGAAAGAAGAAAGAATATGTCAAATGCCTGGAAAATCGTGTGGCTGTGCTGGAGAATCAAAACAAGACTCTGATTGAGGAGCTTAGAGCCATAAAAGACATCTATCGACACAAAGTCGAGTGATTCCTCTGACGAGAGGAGGAACCGGGATTGTGGTGTACTTCTGTGGGGTGCCTTTGAGGATTCTGGTTTCGCTTATACAGACACACATGCGCATAAACACACACACTTACATAAAACACTCCTTGTCCTTGCTGTTAAATGTGTTTACACTGATGATGTCAATGTTTCCAGCTCTGAATTATCCATGCGCCACCACCAGCAAAAACAAGAAACCTTGTTTCAGGTCAGGTTTTTATCAGTGAGTATTACGGAGAGCTTATATGTCCCTTTGAATGGGAAGGCTGTCAGAGCAAGCAGGAAGAGAAGGACGGAGTATATGGACCACCTGCAGTCTCGCAACGCCTTACTGGAGCGAGAGAATCAGATGCTGAAGGCCCAGCTGCAGCGCCTGAACAACCTGAATGTCCAAATACCCCGCCTAGATTGGTCACCCTTAATGCCTTTGCTGTTATCACCTGCACTGCATTTTCCATTCCTTTATGATCGGTTTCATAATTTGGTGCTATTAAAATATGTAACAATTGATGAATTTATGATGGTGTGTTTTGCTACGGAGGTTTGTTCAGGAAATGCTGCCAGAAGCCAAAATGTTCAAATGGAATCGGGTCATCAGGCCTTCATGTTGCAATGTGTTTTACTGTATTCCACTTCATAAATCCTGACGTAAGCATGCTACCAGGAATGAGCACCCACTACATTTCCCACCCACCTTCCTTTGTATTTAATGCAGAAACCCACCAGGATCTGTTGAGCATCTGTATGAGAAGACTTGTCTACTTCTAACCTGTGGCATCACTGTTTATCTGGGCAAGTTTACCCTGCATTTCTTTTCATAGTTTTTACAAAAAAAGAAAGATTAGTGTATATTTAGTTAAATATGGGTGGAAATTGTATTAACTTACAGTTTTAACTTCACTGTTTTTTGCTTCATCTCAGTACACATGGCTGAATTTAGAAGTTATTTATGTCTATCAGTCTTTTCCGTTGGTGCTTTATTTATCCTCTGTAACACCTTAGCTGTTGTCTTGTTTTGGTCACACCTTATTTAAAAGGTCTTATAGACATATTTTTAAAATGTATTTGCTTCAATAAAGTTCTTTCTCAGGATCTCTGTGTTGTTTTCACACACGGTTAAATTTAAGACCTACATATAGGACACGCTGTTCATTGTTAACCAGGGGCCAGACAGAAAAATCCCCTACATGACTTGCATGTGTAAAGCCATTTATAACAAGTGAGTTCATTTGTTGCTAGCTTGAGCTTGAGAGGGGAAAAAGAAGAAACATCAGAGCACTTTTATGTTGAATTAACCAACCAATCACTAATGCACAAGTTCCGTTATGAGTGTTTGATCAAGCTGAGTCCCATCCTTGGGCTTCTGCTCAGAACGTGATGTGCTGTCCTTTCAATGATGACCCGACGTGATTGCTAGGACTGTCACGGAGAAGCAAAGCAATTTGTCCCCTTTTCACATCTTTTATAGATGACAGGCATATTGTAAAAAAGAGTCGTGCTGTTTTTTTACGCAGTGCATGCTGGAAGAAGGGGGAAGTGGGATGAGCATTTAACCCATTTTCACATAAATCACATCCAGAGGAATGTGGATGTGTTAAGGGGAGGGAGAGATTGCCCCAATTTTCAGTGAAGGTATTCTCTGATTTACTGGATACAGGTTAAATTCTCAAATACTCAAGAATTTGTTGCAGTAAAGGCAAAAGTGTGTAGCTTCTCCAGGCAGATATCAACCAACATAGCAGGGACCAAAACAAATCCTGATATGGCAGGAATGACCACTAAAGGAAAATGAAAAAGACTTGCAGTTGGAGTTTTTATTTAATAGAGAAGACTGATTCATTGGTAAAGTAACAGTAATGGAATGTAGCTTTTCTTTAACATGGAACACCTCAATTAAAGATGTTCAAAATGTCTACATAATATTTTTTTTGTGCTACATCTTCACTGCTTTGTGTTTCCTGCTCTGTCACTCCCCATGTGTAGTTTGTTAGGGAGACATCATGGAAACAAAACAAAGTGAGGAAATAATCCAATACCACAGACACTTGCCCTGCACCTGGGCCTATTGTGAAACCTTATTCCTGTCCAGTCTCTACCAAAACACAGTCAACTTCCACCCTGATAGAGACAAAACCACACTGTGGAATGCACCGGTATAGTGTAGCCATAGTGCACCAATGAAAGCAGATGGGATGATGTGTGCTATAGACAACAGCAATTAAAACATGTCATTATATCTGGTGAACCACTGATTCACATTACACAGATTGGTTTGCCTGCAATGTGTTAAATTCCGGGCACTCATTCAGCTACAGTCAGTGATCTTGATGTGCAGAATTTGGAACAATTGCATGTCTTAAAAGTTTTAAGATGAAACTTGAAGATTAGAAGAGAGCTTATGCCTCACGTGATAGGTGAAAAACATCCTTCAGATCACAAAATACCTTTTCCTAAACACCTGACACAGGCTGTAATGTGGCTGCAGTGCCAGCAGGTTGCACTACAGCACCATGTCTGTTCATGTCAACCAACGTAATCATGCAAAAAGCCTATCTATTCTCATACATCCTTCAGTCTCCAGCATCATCAGTAGTCTGAGGCATCAGCGTGTAGCTGCATATGCCCTCACATGTCGAGGAAACATCTCAAAGGATTAGGCTATTCCTCAGGAGTCACTTTGTTTACGTTAACCTCTACTAATCCCACACTTAATCCTGCAGAGAGCTTTAGCAGCCATGTCACTCCGTCACAGGCAAAACAAAGCCCTTATGCTTTTGTCAGTCATCAGTCAAAATCAAATAATTAAATTGCACACACAAGTATGGGTAAGAAGGAAATGACAGATGTCCATAACATGTCATAACCCAGGGATATACAGCAGTAGCGTCCACCCACCTGTTAAAGCAAGAACAATTTGCTTTATATTCATAGTTTACTGTTATTGTACTGACTGTAGATAAATATTGGTGGAAATGGAACCCACCTGAACCCTTGAGAGGGTCTTTTTCTATTCTCTTCAATTTTTCTTATTTCATTGTATCCCCCAAGAGACTGACATAATTGTCAATTTATTATATAGTTGCAACCACCCCCTTGAACCGGAACCTTTTCCATCACAGCCAAAGAACTGTACGTTTTTAAAATATGTTTACGTGCTGCCCCAGATGTTGTAATTTCTACATGCATACATGTACGACCCTTCTCCCACCATGTGGTAAAGGCTCGATAATAAAAAACGAACAGCCAGAACAGAGTGAGTAACTGAAGGTAAAAAAGAGCACTGCTACTGTACGTTTTTCTTTGCAAATTGTTTTTTAAAACAACATACAAAGGGCAAACAAGGTCCAGACGCATTACCTCAAAAGTTGTGGTTAATTTTCTTTTTTTTCTCTCTTAAAATATAATTATTGTTATCGTAATTGTTTTCTTTCGGGCTCCGAGGGTGAAAGACCAGTATAGGCATATCTATGGAATGCATTTAAAAGTGCGAAGCCATGTTTTAAACTTCGTACTCGAAAATCCGACATTACGTGTAGCACCTGAAAGCAACATGGTAGCGGATGTAGCAGCAGCAGCAGTCTACGGTACATCGGCAACCATGTAGCGCTGAGACCGAAAATATCTTCACCCGACCAGCTGAAGTATCATGCCCTCACATTCATTCATGTCGCTATAAAGTAGCAGTGTAGCAAAATGTGTTTGTGAAGATAACTGGACGCCCGGACAGAAATTACAAGGCGAGGGATTCGAGTGTGAAACCGAAGCAAGTAATCCTATCTGCCCTCTCCTGGACGTTTGGAAGGGGACATTGGGCTAACTCTTCAGATTTATTAGCCTACCTTGGCGTTTTATCAGCTTTTTAAATGACTGCACTTTTCCGCCTAAGCGTATTTTAGACTCGAGGGGAAGGGCGTGCAACGCTAACGGATACCGGGGTTTGTAGTTTGCACCAGGTCTGACTATTCGCGTTACCGCCCCGTTTTTTCTCTCTTGTAGTAACGCTAACGGCACTGCCAGGAGACTGAAGATAGAGTGTGTGGACTATAACCAAAACCTGCTTACACCATGGGGAATACAACCTCCTGCTGCGTGTCCTCCAGCCCTAAACACCGGAGGAACAACCATTCCAGGCTCGAGCCCTACCGGCCGGAGCCGGAGCTGAGCCGGGAGGACACGGGCTGCAACCTCCAGCACATCAGCGACAGGGAAAATTTAGACGGTAAGATACAGAGCTTTTCACCCCCTTTTCACTGATGTGTCTGAAAATTAATAGTATTATTATTATTTTATGTTGTAAAATATCTGGGGACAGTGGTTTATTGCTCTGCAAATACTCACGCCTCTAAAGATTTAGGCTCTAGTATTAACAGATAAAGAGAGCTTACAACATCTGTGCAAAGGACCCACCCACCCGTTACACCAATAACTACAATGCTGTAGGCTTCCTTTTCATTGGACTTCAAGCAAGCTGGAAATCAGCCATATGCAGTGGTGGAAGAAGAAGTACTTAAATCCTTTACTTAAGTAAAAGTAGGCTAGTAATACAAAAATTTAAAAACACTCCAGTATCAAAAGTAAAAGTACTGTAGATTTCATACAGTACTGTTATACAGCATGTAGATTATGTTATTAGAATGTTCATGCATGCAGATAATTGCAGTGGAGTAAAAATAACAATATTTGCCTCTGAAATAGTGGAGGAGAAGTGTATAGTCCTTCAAAATAATACTTAAGGACAGTACTTGAGTAAAAGTACTTTCCACCGCTGGCCATATGGCAATGGTTTCCAAACTGGGATGCAAGAGTACCAAGTTATATTTGCTGGGGAAACTACCAGTTTAATATCCCTATTAGTTTCACTCTTATCTTCCATCCTTATTATACACTGACTTAAAAAGCTTCAAAGTTGGTGCTGCCTCTGAGAAATCCTGGTTATCTGGTGGTCTGTGGTGTACAGCATCTTTCTGTTGGGCTCTTTTTGTTAGGCTTGTCTTTTTCCCACCCGAGTCCAGAAGGCACTTTGAATGAGTCTGCTGACTTGATGTAGGACCCTGAGCTTGCGTCATCATCTCCACCATGTGTCTGTGTGTGAAAGGGTGCGTAAGGTTGGGACAGTGTGTTGAAGGACGAGCGTGAATCTGTGTTCCAGTGGGAGGCGATGTGATAATGATGGACAGTGTTTATGGCGGGATGTCCATTCATTTCCCTAGAGGGGGCCGAAGAGGAAATGACCAGCCAAACGTTTCAGTGCTCACCTGCACAGTCACACTCTGCTGTGCATTTTAAATCTAATGTCCCCAGGGCCCATCGGGAGGTCCGGGTTGCTCTATAGCAAAATGAGGAATAGTTTAGTGAAACTGCTTTTGGCTTGCAAGACATTCACACATTTGTTGGAGACAAAAGATGCCTTGATCTGTTATTTACCCGAACAACTAAAGAGGGAGGGGGAGGGGGAGGGGGGGGTCATCACAGCATGCAACCACAGTAAGGAAATTACCAGCAGTGCTTGAGGAAATGTGCAGTTATTAGAAAATGTAAAACATTGACAGGAACCAGCCCTAATGCCAGTTGAGTTAGGGTTAGGCTGCCAACTCAATGCAAGTCGTAGCACAGCACCTGACTTGGCATCAGATTGTCTCAATCCTCAAAATGAGGAAAACTGTGGCGTTTGTCACTCAGAACAGAGCATACAAATAGCACAAACAGCCCTTCACGGGGTAGTTTGATGTCAGCCAAAAACTGGTCAAAATGCCCCTTGGAATTATGTGTATCTCAGTTTCTCTGGCATGGCGGGTTTCTTCCTAAAGCTATATTGCTCAGTCTAGAAGGCCAGTCAACCTCCCTGTACTCCTCGCTGTGAGGATTGGGGCTGCCTGTAGTGAGTAATCAGGGAAGCCTCAGGCTCTGAACTGTGGCGTCTTCAGCAACTCTGTAATTGATGGAGCAGGCATGGAATTGGTTGAACATGGTTTGATCAATATGGTTTTTGTTTTTGAATCCAGGTATTTATGGATACCCATCCTTGCATTCTCTGCTGCTTTTTTTGCAGTAGTAGTGGGCTAAGCAAGGTAGCCCAGAAATCCTCCCTGGTCATTTCCTCCTGCTCTTCCTTTAGACCACCAAGAAACCATCTTGACCTCTTGATTAAGGGGTTTTTAGAATGGTTTATTGTGGCAAATGCCCATTATAATTTAATAAATAAAGTCCAAGGTAACATCTTCAAATGTCTTGTGTTGTCCGACCAACAGTCCAAAACCCAAAGATATTCCATTTACCGATCTCATCACAGGTTTTACAGATTGCCACACCTGGAGCTTGCAAAATGTTCTCCTCACCATAACCATATTTGGAATGAGCAGTGTTCACTGGCTGATATTTAATGTTTACTGAAATTATTGGCTAAAATGTCTGTGTAACCCTACAGTCACTGCAGGTAAACGTATTGCCAACACTGGAGGTCAGTCTCAAGGATAATTCTTCTGTTGTGTTTTAAATAGAGATGTCCCAGTCCAATCGCAAAGATCTGTATCAAGGCCGATCAAGGCATTTGTTAACTGATCGGTATCGGCTATATTGAGCATGAACCTAAGCCCGATTTTATGTGAGCTGTCACACAGGTGTTGGAAACGGAGAGCACAATTTGTGGCAGGACGCAGAAGCACAGATTTGTGGCAGAAAATGTCTGCAGCGTGGAAATATTTTAAACTGGAAAACGAAAGCAGTTCAACAGCTATTTGTAATGTCTGAAATACGAGCATTTTGCGAGGCAAAAGTAACAGAGCTGCATTCAATACTACCAGTTTGATACGGCACCTAAAAAAGAAACACTCAACAGAATACAGTGAGCTGTTCACTGTTCACTGTAACACCGAAGCAACAAACACTGGAGGATACCTTTTTAAAAGGAGAGAGAAATTTCCTCAAGACAGCAACAAGGCTGGGGGGGGCAAGAACCAGTTTCAAGCTGGTTTTTAGTGTTTGCCCTAAAGCTGTTTACACAAGTCTTTAGGTAATGACCCTTTGACTGTGTCACTGGACCTCTAATGGCATTCCACGGCCAGAAGACTCCTGTACCGATCCTGTGGGGGAACACTGCTTGATTCAAGCAAATGAATACACAGGAAAGTCGCATACACTGTAGGTCATCTTGTAGTAAAGAGCTGGCATAATCTCGAGGACTGTGTGAACAGTAAATATGGAAATGCGCAAGGAGACCATGTGATGCAAGGAGATCTGATATCTGAACGAGTGAGGAAATAGTCGCTCAAGTGTTAATGTTGCTTGATCAGGTCTCATAAAGGAGGGCAGTGTGATGGTAATCAAGCTCTTGTGTATTTGATTTGTTTTTTTACCTGAACAAATAGTATGATTTTGTTTATACTAGTGCGTGCCTGCCTGCCTGCCTCTGCTTGTGTTGTGTGTTTGTGTGTGTGCGTGTGATCCTGGCTGCGTTGAACATGTGATTTAAAAAAAAAAAAACATCATCCATGAGAACTGCTGACAGTGGCGATGACACAACGCACACACACACACACACACACACACACACACACACACACACACACAGTGCTCAATGAACGGCGTAATAACAGAAGTAGGAGATGGTCTTTCAAGTGGCCCCTTCTCACAAATCGGCAGCAGTGTAATCTGATTTGGCTGAGCAAATGCTCGCTCCCTATGGCAACCCCTGTGTGTTCTTCTCAACATAACTTATACACCAGTCGAGATAAAGAGGCTAAAGATTCATGCTTCCCCTGACAGCTTATTTATCTCCATTTATGTCTATTTGCGTTCAGTCTGTCATGCTATATAGGTTGTACTTCATAGCACGTATATCTGCTAGTTAGGACATGCCAATACCATGGCACAGATCTGTCAGGGTCAAGCCCAGCACTTGCCTTTGACTGTGATGAAGACATGTTGACTACCATGGATATACAGGTCTAAAGGATGATTAAGTTTTATGGTTTCCATCAATGCAAAGGTTAAATAGGAAGTCCTGCGTGAAATACTCCTGCTCTCCGGTTAGCGCTGTCTGACTGGTGGCTTGTGTGCATGGTCACTGAGCAGATTCCACAGTCAAGATGCTTTCCAGTCTAAATGCATTTAATATGAAAAATGCATAGGCAGTTACATAAAGATGTGTTTTTCTAAAGTCTATAAATGGTAGCTTTTTTGGTAATTGGATGTTGTCGGCTGGCGCTAGTGATGTAAATCTGAACATTTTTATGTAAAATAAATTCACGGTGCAATATCAAGGGATTGTGCAATATCTGCAGAATGTTAATGTTTGTGTGTGATGTTTTTATTTATGGCTTATTTAGTATTGTTTTTACTGTTTATCACCTTAAAGATTGTCATTTTAATTTCGTTGTACCTGTACAATGACAATAAAGACATTCTATCTTCTATTCTATCATAAAGGCTTTATCAGCATGGCTTCACACAGCATGAACCATCGCTTTACACTTTTATCTTAAATCCAGCAATAGGGAGTGGCACTGTATTTGAATAAATCTTGAATGTAAATAGAAAGAAATGGGGAAAAATAATCTCTCCATTTCTTGATCATAATCATATTTTCACTGGAGCGATTTGCTATATTTTGCCTTTTTTTAATAACAATTTTGAAACAAGTGAAACTGTATCCTTTCTCCCTTTGAGAAAAATAAGATGACTGAAAACCAAATGACTTGGTAAAATTGTGATTTTTGAGGAAGATTTCCCCTTGAAGAAGAATAGGAGATTAAGATTACAGATTGTCATCTACATGTAGCTTGTGTTGCTCAACCATAACTAGGTTCAGAGTCATCGCAGCGCTCAAAAGAGAGAGGGACATTCTTTGCCATTTCCAGACCCTCCAAACCAACAGCTGAGCTATTTTTAGCCTAATTTGATCAGAGAACATTGTAATGTTGTATTGCTGCACACAGCAGCTCTAAGTAAAGGTAAACCTAGGCCACTTATGGCGTCTTGGAAATAAGAGGGAATGGAAAGCGAGATGGAAGATGAGACAGATGGATCTCTCACCCTGTTTGGGTTTTACTTAACATAGACATCTGTAAATGAGCAATGGCTCCAGGCCCAGCATTCGTCTCTGTCTCATCAGTGTTAAAGTTAGTTATTTCTGGAGCACGCACACACACACACACAGACACACACACATACACACACATATATTGAGGAGTCTTGCTTGCAGGCTAATTGAAATCTGGACATGGATTATTCATGCCTGGTTGATGAGCCTGGGGAGTCTCCTAACTATGAATTCCAGACAAGTTGACCTAGATGTATGAACGGTGCATGATACGATTTTGTTTTGATTGTTGCTGAGGTGAAAAATGCTCTTTATTGTGCCTGGGTTTTCTATGTCCTATGTAGAGATGCACACATTTAGACTTACATTTAGCTGACAATTTTCCCTTTCCCCATATGACTCATAGCCACTGCAATTAATGCATATGATCAGCCTCAAAGATCGACGTAATTACAAAAAACTATAATTAAAAACTGCATGTAAGAGCTACACGCTTTACAACAGATTTTTGACCAAATAAATAATAAATACATAAATCATGTAAAAAGAACAAATGTCAATGTCCGTCTTTGTGGAGTATTAACTAATTCCTTCCATTTAAATTATTTTGGCTTGTTTTGCCATTTATTTGACCAGGTTTCAGCAGCAATGTAAGCTAGGGCTACTAACGATTATTTTCTTCATTGCTTAATCTGCAGATTATTTTCTCAATTAACTGAAATAACGTTTGGTCTATAAAATATCAGTGAAAAATGCCAATGCAATGTCCTTAAGCTCAGACATCTTAAAATGACTTGTTTTGTTCGACCAACCATCTAAAACCCAAAGATATTAAGGTTTACTATGAAAAGTTGCAAATCCTCATATTTCAGAAGCTAGAGCAGGAGAACGTATTTTTGCTTGAAAAATGTCTTAAACAATCATTCGATTATCAAAATGAATCTGTCTGTCAGTCGACTAATCAATTAATTTCAGCTCTAATGTTAGAATTGTAGTTTGGGAGCATGTTAATGCACAAAAAAAGTCTTTAATATGAAATATGTGAAATATGTATTAACTGTAATTGACTGAAATCAATCTTATGATGACTCATTAGGTATTTGCAAGGTGTTAGGCATATTGAGGAATATTGTGTTAAAAAAGAGGCAAAAGGAGCAATATGTTTGCGTGGGATAATTGACTTCTTTTGTCGTTGTGCAGACCAGATTTAATAGTTTTAGGGTGACGTAATCTTGTATTATTCTAATTGTGGAATGTAATTAATATATAAAGCATTCAGCAGTACATTTGGCTAAACAGCAGAACTGATGGTGGATGCCATAGCAGCATATTGGCATGTCCCCCAGTCACAGGTTTTAAATCTAAAAGCATTTAACTGATTAAAGTGCCAAATAAGAACTAAGCAGTCTTTTTTAGTGAACTTAGCCAAGAAAGGCAGCTCTTCAAAAAGATTCAGAATGCCCCCTGACTACAGTTTGATGAGCTGTCTAAAACCAGGGCAGCAATTGTCACATTTTGGTGTCAGCCTCTCAAAGTTGAAATCTGATGGAGTCTTTGTATTCCCACAGTTTTATACAGACATTCAATCATCACTCAGGGACAAATCAGTCATAAAAGAGGTAGCAATAACCGTTTGGGTTTTGAGTAGGTTGTTTGATGGGGTGTGATTCTCACTTCTTTTCAACACAGTGTCACCAATGCTGTTGCCATCACTATTGCTCTCTTCACACATACTGAATACAGCAACTTCACGCATGATCTCAATCAGTTGGTTAAAGGCATTTTGGGAAGTGTACGACACTATAAACTAAAGTTTAAGCACACAAGGCAAAGTTGACATACAAAAAGCATTAATTGCAACATGTGACACAACTCATGGAATACATAGAAGAACTAGAGGTAAAACTATTAGTCGATGGACAGAAAATTAATCTGCAACCATTTTGATAATTGAATCCAATTTTCAAGCAAAATGCCTTTCAAATCTAAGGATTTGCTGCTTTTCTCTGTCATATATAATAGTAAATTGAATATATTTGGGTTTTGGACTGTTGGACGGAAAAAACAAGTAAACCAAATATGTCACCTTTGGGCTCTTGAAAATTATAATGAATTATAATTTTTAAATGATATTTTTCACCATTTTCTCACATTTTACAGACAAAAAGACAAATTGATTAATCGAGAAAATAATGGGCAGATTAATCAACAATGAAAATATAGTTTGTATTAGGATTTTAAATGTGTCTAAAAAAGTACAAATTATGCAGGAAGTATACTGAACCTCTGGATTCCGAGCCATGGAGCCAAGGTGAGGGCAGGCAGGTCTGAACTTCATGGGCACAGCATTAACAACAGCACTTACACATGTGTTACAGTATCTTGTATTTAGTGATGTGATAGTGTGACATTTCAGTCATTGATGTGGTTTTTTACAGCCAGTAACATTGATCAGTATTTGCCCAACCACACTGGCTGATGCTGGATATGCATATTGGTAAGAGTCTTAGTACAAACACGTGACTGTTTTTTTAGAGCTGCAAGTAACGATTGCTTTCGTTATTGATTTATCTTTTTCTCGATTAATTGATTAGTCATTTTGTCTTTAAAATGTATGAAAATAGTGAAAAATATCCATCACCAAAAAAGGGTGACGTATTTCAAATCGCTTGTTTTGGCTGACCAACAGCCCAAAATGCCAAGATATTCAATTTACTATCATAGAAAACTAAGAAAACAGGCAAATATTCAAAAGTTAGAAGGTGGAACCAGACATAAATGATTAATAGATTATCAAAATAGTTGCCAATTAATTTCTGTCGATCAACTAACCGATTAATCGACTAATTGTTTCAGCTCTACTGTTTGTTTTTTTTAAAGAGACCATGGTACTTTTATTTAGTTGCTAATTTGTCAGTTGTATTAAGCATAATACTGAAAAATATATAAAATACCAGTTCCACAGTGTACTGCTGGTAATGTGTCATCAATATCGGTGCATCTCGACCCCAAATTAAGTGTTTTGCTTAGTCTGGGATGTTCCTCTGTACTGCTGAGGTCAGACTTTCTGCTGAGATTTCTTCTCCTCCCATTGCAGTTAGCTGAATTACAGTCAGTGCTGCCTGCTAAACCACATTTACTGGGTTATCTTATCAATGCAGGTGTATGAAAATGTGTTTAGCCCTTCACAGCCAGGCCTTGCTTCATGTTCAGAAAGTTCAGACACGTGGACATCTTGCAGCTGACCTGTGTGCAACCTCAGTCCTGTACTAAGTAGCGCTGCTGGGTAAAGTGCCTTTGAGAAATGCAGGTTTGTATTTGGTACTGTCTCTAAACTGACAGGAGAAGCCACAGCGACTAAAGCCGCGTTTTCACTGCAGGAACTTTCCCCAGGGACTAGGAACCTTTGGCTGATCGGTGCGTTTTCACCGCAGGGACCAGGGTCTAAATTAAGTTCCGGGGACATTATTTTAACCACCATTTCTAAAAATCTGCAGCCTCAAACCAGTTTGTTTTTTGTTTATTGTGCTTCGACACAGTGGAGTTACAGAAGAAATAATATGACCGATGGAATGACGACGAAGTCCAGGCCTTATAGAGCTCCTCCATGCTTACTGTTGTTGCAGTGACGCACAAATAATGATGCCTGTCCGCCGCTTAATATGGCGTTATCGTTGTTGTATAGTCACGCGGAAAAATTGCGTGTAAAAACAGCCGTCGCTTTTTCATACATAAGCCGACTAATTTGCCTAATTGTCTTTAGACCACGGTGGAGATGCAAACAACGGGCTGAAGGAACCTTTTAGTTCCTTGAAAAGTAGTTCCTGGGGCTAAAAGTTCTGGGTACTTTGGGTGGAATCGCAGCTTAAAATAGACAAACTGGAAGCATGCTCTTGGCTGCAAACCTACTAAGCATTGTAGCTGCATTAAATAGCAAGTAGCAGAAGTGGGAGATTCTGAATCATGTCGGCTTAAGCAACTCACAATCATTGCCTCATAAGAACAAGTCATCTACTTGACTACTTCTTATTTTTGCTCACAAAAGCCAGCAATTTCCCAAAAGGAATAACAGATCATTTCAGAGGGAATGGTTCAATTTTAAAAACAAATGAACTGATTCACAGAGTGTTAATGAAAATGCAATTGCCTGTGACAATCTCATTCTGGTGTCTCGTTTGGCTCGACTCGGCTTACGTGTGGGAAGATGCATCGACTATACCCACAAATTACCTGCTCCCGTGTTCACTCATAGTGCTGCACTGTCTCCTGTGAAGTTCACATTGTAATGGTCTTCTGCCAGTTCTGATTAAGAGTAGGAAGACAGCCTCTGGCTCACTGATCGGGAACACTCATTAAAATAAGAGGAAGTGTCACTGTGTGACAGAAAATCATGCTATTGAGTTGTAACACCTATCTCACTTCTTATACAGAATCTGTGGTACGAAATCCTGTGAAATCCTTAGATCATTTCAAATCGATGCCTTGGGTTGGGAGCATAGTGGAAGTAAAGTGTGTGGTTGTTACTGTGGTTGATCACTTGAGTTCATTATCCACAGTTAAGTTCAAAAGTTTACAGTCTTGCAGAATAATGCTACCGTTGTTTGAAAACCTTGATAACCCACTTTTTTATCACCAGACTTGGTTTTGGTTTTGTGTCTTATACTAGAAATAGCAAAAAGAATAATAAAGGCAAATGCATTTTAATCAACATGAAATTACATTTTTCCCTCAAATTGATGAATAAATATAATGTAATGTTCTAAAGGTAAATAAAAGAAACCTCAGGGGGCCTAGAAATGTCATCCTTAGCTAATAGAAATGCTGGATGTGGAATGTCAACATTTATATGGGCTTATGAGCGGAAGACCTGTTAACGAAGTCGAGGTCCAGCCATGTTCACACAGAGCTAATAATAGGTGTGTTTGAAGTCCCCTGAGACTAAAGGGAGCTTGAAAAAGGATTTCCCCTCATGCCTGCTCTGAATATTTCGGTTCCCCCTCTGATGGTCAGAGCAGGTTGATACTGCTTGAGAGAGAGAGAAAAAAACATAAAGGATTTGTGCAATAAAATTGCTTGACCTCTGTTAGTTTTGTGCGGTCAAAGTGTTAAGCTCTGGGCTTTTGCAAGACAGCTGAAGCATGGGAATGCCAATAGCTTTTGTGATCCAAGTCTTCACCTCATCGTTTGGAGCGTATTCCCCAAATCCAACTTGTCAAGTGTGTGTGTGTGCTTCTTGAAAGCAGGAAGAACAAAAATCAGTGAATGCCCATGGTTAATAGTCTAAGTAGATTCCCATCAGTGCTCTTGAATGGTTTAATCAGAAATCAGCTTACATAATGCAGTCTGTCTGTTTTTGTTTGCTGAAGTGGTGCTACATGCACGCTTGGGAACGGGACTCGATGGCAATTAGATGTGGTGTTTGGGAGCTCAAGAGATCATTTGGGCACAGCTGTCAGCAGGCCACTTGCATTACTGGCAAATGTGTTCTGCAAAATGGGAGAGACTGCTAGCTTCTCTTGCTTTGAGCAGAGAGGACAGAGATATCCAAATTCTACAGACAGATCAAGTTTACAGGGCTAGTCTTTGTGACCATGTGTGACCTTACTGAGCTCTTCACAATAGAGTGCTGCAGGGATGACGTATTTATGTAGGCCAGCCCGGAAGTTAGCATTGCCCTGGTTCCCTCGACAAAAAGCCAATGAGATTTTTCCATTGGATTTTGGATTATTGCAGAAAATAAGTTCTGTGGCAAACAAATGTTTATGATAGTTACACGTTTTGTTCAGCAAGATAATCTTCACAAATGAACACCACTGTTATGATTTTTGAAGCGTAAATGCAATCGCCAGAAGTAAAAAGCTAACGTTAGGCTATGAACCAACTACACCACGGTTGCATGACTTCAACGTCACCACCACTAAGCTTCCAACTTGTAATTTGATTTTGCGTGCTTACCTCTTCTACAAAAGCCTTTCAGAAAGTTTGAGTTAGAATAGTTTGCAAAAGTGTGAGTATAAACACAACAAGGCTGTAAAGGTGGATGAGTGAGTAGATGAGTTTCTGTGTTCGGTGTGATGACGTTTAATGTCCCCGACAACCTCTGTAGTCTAATTTAACCACTTGTTAGCAACAGCCTTTATACCATGGGGTATTTACTGACGTATTTTATGTTGTTGAACAAAATGTGAAAATCTCTTAAGCTTGTGTTAACCACAGACCTTATTTCAGGCATCTAACCAAAAACCCATTCAAGAAACCCACTGACTTTCTCATGACATTACATTAGCCCTACAGCTCCTGCTGTTGGACATAAACTGCAATGTGTGGATGAAGCGTCATACATCTTGTCCCTAGAAATATTACCTCCTTGTTTAACCAGTAAAGTGTAATTCATAGGGTGAATTGATTAACAGTGTAGCCCTGCTGCAGGGCAACACTGTATAACCAATTTTATTTTAATCTCACATTAAATCCTAATATTTTTAAACCAAGTGAGAACCAGACATAATAACTGAAAATGTATTTATTGGAGTATTGCATCATTGCACAGGTACAACTTGAACTGAGAAACAGGCATAAATGACCAGCTATCAGTATTAGCAGATGTTTTCATCTGTCTGATGTCTGTAATCCATACTGGCAACAGTTTTCATATTAGTGCATTGCTTAAAATTGCACACATTTACACATTAGCACCATCATGTGCTTTAAGAATTCACATGTGGGCTTTCATGTGACTTTTCTGTCAGGGTAATTACTGCAATCACATGATGCTCTCTCCTATAGAAAAGCTCATGTCTCATCATTTCTGATGTAGTGGGGGAAGTAGTGAGCGGAGCCATGTTGTTTGCGCTGTGGCGTCAGGGCTAATTTAGCCAGCTAACTGAGCATACAACCATCAGATGGGACCACTGGAGTCGCTGGTGGTAGTTTGGTGAGCAGGTGTGCAGGTAATTACATGCTGCTGATTGGCTGTTGGAAGTTGACCTAGCCTGCCAGCATGGCACACGCAACAACACCTGACAAGCTATGCAGTCAATGACAAATAGCTTGACTGGCTATTGCAATGGTTTGCTTCAGTGTGATTATGGTGCAGCGAATGTGCCATCTGTTCATTTTCATCACAAGGGATGGGTGAAAATGTTGTTTTTCATCCATTTCCTATTTTAAGTTACATAATTATAATGCTACATTTGATCCTTGAGGTTATACTGTTCAATTGTTTCCATGGAGTTGGTATTGGAAAGGTTGATATGAACGGCATCCCAGGACCATAGTTTTTGGACAATTGTGAGTCTTTGCTGCTAATCAATCCCATTTTTAAAAAATCTAATTCTAGTCCAGATTCTTGGAATATTATTTAAGTGAGAATACATTCATCCATTTTCTAAACTCCTTCTTCACTTCAGAGCCCTTGGTAGGGGCCTATCCCAGCACACATTATGTGAATGTTGCCAGTCTGTGTCAGCTACTCAAATATCTACAGTATGTGTGTGCATCCCATTGTTATTCTGGTGTGTTTGCTTGTGTTTGTGTTGATTTATGCATGGGTGCTAATGCCTGTACGGGGGGGCATGTGTGTGTGCGCATGCCAATATTTGCGGGCGTACACGTGTTGTGTGGAAATGTCAACACAGACAGAGTACGACAGAGCTTGGCACAGATGGCCTTCCTGTCATCCTCGGCTCCTTGCACAGCTTGACACCGGATGAACCTCAGAGAGTGAGGGGGGGGTTGGATTAAACAAGGAGCTGTGAGAGGAGCATAGGGTGGTGGCAGGCTAATGCATCACAGTTTTCATTGGTCAAGCAAACACATTTCTAATATTTGTCTACCTTTAGGGCAAAAACCACACTTAGATTCAGAATCGCTACACTTGATGTAGATCTCTGCTAGCAGTGCATGGTTCTGCAGGGGCAGTGGTCAGTGGCAGGAAAGGAACTTTTCAAACATTACATGTCTGTTATAGAAACATGCATCTTTGTGACCTTCACATTTCCTCTGACCCCAGGAATGAAGTATGAACATATGCTATTAATCTCCATCCAAATTGGATTGATTTAGAGCAACCATGTAAATGTGTACTGTACATATTATTTTAAAGACCTCCTCTCCCTTGTACTGACCTAATATCTCTACTTTTAAATCCCTCTAGTGATGTTGCCCCTAATTGGCCATCTCTTTCCCATGTGTAAGCACCTGTAGGACCCTGGTGCCTGTGCACCCAGCTGCCCTATTACACCATAATTGCTGTCACCCAGTGTGTATATACTGACGGATGCCACGGCAGTGCTTTACCAGAGTCACACCTCTTCTCTGTGTTTGTGGGTTTATGTCTGTGATGTCTATTCCTGAGTATCTAATGAAGCCAGTCAATTTGTACTGTATGATCGCGGATATAATTATTCTGATATTCTGTGCAAAATTGGAGAAAGTCCATGTATTTATCGCCCTTCTGCAAATAGTTTCCAGTCTTGTTACCCACCACTGTCATTTGCCCTCCATTGGAAAGGAACGCTTCCTGTATCTGCTAGTAGGGCAATGTGTGAAGGTGTGCATGTATTGTAAAACCTTGTTTATGCAGGCCTCCGCAGATGTCGCGTGAGCTACGAGCTTACACTGCGGCGTTTATACTTAACGCACTATCCATTGCAGTATTCTCTGAAACGCCAGAGAAAACAGGAAAACATTCTGTGAATAAGTCCACAAGTGTTACCGGAAGATCGTCATAAACCAAGCTCGTTGTTGCTGAGGAAGAATTGAACTGTCTTTATCTATTAAATGTGGTTGCAATCTCTCTCTCCGTTAGTTCAGAATCATTTGGCTGTCCCTTTGGTCTCTCATGGAAGGCTGTAGAGGTGCTTGTAGGCGCACCTGCTTGGCCAGTCCAACTTTCGAAGGCATCCATGTTGAAATGAAACGCTCAGGGTGCGTCGCCTAGTTACAAAAATTCGGGGGTGCACGACCAAGCGCTGCTGCAACTTGCGGAGCCCTTGCGCTTGACTCAAGTTACGTGATGACGTCATTTTTGCATGAGCGAACATGGAACCTCGCGTGAGGGATGCTGTGTCAAGCATAAACTCTGCTTAAAGGGAAACTCCAGTATTTTTAAACCTGGGCCCTATTTTTATTTATTTATTTATTTTTTTTTAATACAAATTTTGGGCCTAAAATGACTAATACTTACCAAAAGTTTTGGAATTAGTCCAGTAGATTGCCGGCACTTTGCAGCCATTGTAGCCCATTCCTGGATGCTGGCAGAGACGATCTACTGGACCAGTTCCAAAACCTTTGGTAAGTATTAGTCATTTCGACTTAAAAAAGGTTTAAAAATACCAGTTTCCCCTTAAGAAGGCAATGCAATGGATTCTGTAGTGCTCTGTGTCGTACAGTGTCACTGCCTCATCAGGCACAATAAGATTCTGCAGCAATTAGTAGTACAGTGTAGTGTGCAAGCAGGTGGGAGAGGCAGAGGGAGACAGACAGAGCAATAGAAAGGAAGAAAAAGACAGCGAGCCCGGCTGTCTGTCTTTGCCTTTGATGGGCCTGCCTTTCAAGCCAGCGTTGCCTAGTTACAGCGAGCAGAGGATGCAGGGATTGGGAGGGGAGAGAAAGAGGGAGGGAGGGTTTATGGCTCTCAGCTGGGTGTACAGTAAATGAGTCTTCTACCTGCCCATGGACTCTCCAACCCCTAACCCTTACTTGCTTCTATGTCTTGCTCTCTCTCTCACATACACACACACAGAAAGAGAACACATTACAAAACAAAACTCCCCTTTTTTCACTATCGTCTACCTTGCGGGGGGGTTAAGCGTAAGTCATCTTCACAAATATGAACCTGACGTTTTGGAGAAAATCCACATTTAAGTTAGGCAACTTTAAGTCTTAATGCCGTTTATGATTCATCGGTTTTTATACACAGCCTCAATAAACAGATGGAAGTATAACAGCTGATGTTGCAATGCCATTACATTAAACTAGAATGTTAGGCTTAAGTGCCTGGAAAAATCATGAGCTACCGGCCTCATCCCTAAATGAATTGTTGATAACAATTACAGTGCAGCCACTCTCTCCTTGCAACATCTTTTTTTTTATCTCCATCTGTCGGCCCTTGCAACATCATTCGCTGCCCCCTTTTTTGTCCCCTTGGCATATCAACATGGCTCTCTAGCATGTATTGAGAGGTGTACCAAACATGACTTTTGCATTTTGTTGTATGTACTCTGTCTGCAGTATTTATGGTGGGTTCTTTTTTCTTTCTTTGGGAAAAGTCTCCCTTCTCTTTACTTCCCTGCCCTGTGCTGTTTTATTTCAGCTTCACCTAATTACAGCCATCCGTCAAGTGTAACAGTAATCAACAGCAGTGCTCCACATGAGTATACATGGCCAGGTACACTGCCAGGGAATGTCACTGTAACAAATCACTGTGATGGATTGTGGGAATTTTGGACTGGTTCGATGCTTTAATATAGTCCTCCCAACACAGAGCTGTAAGGCTGTACTTTATTGTAGTTCCTTGCAAGGTCTTTCCTCACTTGAGTCCAGGATGTAGCCAGACATTGCCAGACCAATTTGCAAATGCGAATTAGGCTGGGACCTCTCAGTTCATTTTTGATTTCAACGGGCGCAGACCAAAATGCCTCTGGACGCAATTTGATAGACCCACAACCAATCAGAGCAACGATACGTGTGACGCAGTGAATCCTGTAGGAAGTACGGCAAACACATCTTTCTTATCACCAACAGCTGTAAGTGCAGTTGTTGGTTCTTTTTCTAGAGAAAATATACCATCCAGTTTGTTTAATACTGACGCAATAGTGGATTCAGAATGTTTCACATCAGCGGCAGCCATCTTGGTTGTGTACGGAAATGCCTCAGCGGCGCTCCTCTGTAGGCTATAGTCATCTTATCAAACCCACCCCATATTAGATAAACGGTTGTGATTGGCCCGACCCTGGCCAGGTCAGCTGGAAATCTGTCTGAATGGGAGGGGGACCAGAAGCATCTGCCAGAGCAAATAAAACATGAGCTCGCAGATTCGTCTGGTTCCCAGGCTATCCAGGATGCCTTCCCCTCAGAACAGGAAGTGGCTGTGCAGGCAGACATGAGGTGCGGTGTGTAACGTATCCATGAGACTTTGACCTCCAACTGACGTATGTATGGATAAGTGGGAGAAGCTATGGATGTTTGAAAACGTTTACTCACTGTTACTTTCCTTTTTATTAATTAAACTATAATGAAAAATAATTGACATGAATAACAATGTCTGTCTTTTTTCTTGCTCAGGAGTGACTCACAGTAACGTATTTTGGTTTAGTGTTTTTCTGAGTTAGACTTGTTGATTTCAGTCAACGTCAAATTCTTCTGCTGTGCACAAGTCAATGGTGCAACTGATGGATAATGCTGAGTGCGTTTAGTCATATAACAGCATGACTCTAGGGATGGCAATGCCGGTTGGTCCACCACTTTGGTCCACAATGAAATGGATTGCCTGGGAATTTTGTACAGACATTCATGGTTCCCAGAGGATGAATCCTAATGATTTCAGTGGTCCTCTGACTTAAGGACATTTTCTGTTTTTTAGTGAAATATCTCAACAACTATTGGATGGATTGCCATGAAATTTGATGAATTGTAACAACTTTGGTGGTCGTTTCACTTTTCATCTAGCGCCACCATCAAAATATGAATGTGTCCAATACTTTGCTGCATGGCCAAATACATAAAAATCTTACCAGTGCAGCTTTAACTCTTGCCTGCTCCTTCTTATCGCACACACTGTTCAAATGAAAACACAGTGGCTGTATCATTAAGTGATACAGTGGTAAATGCCATAACACACAGATAACATACTTTCACAGAGGTGCAGGGTTAATGCCACAGCAAAGCTCATAATAGCTTGAGCCCATAACCCCTGTGTGCTCTGTAAAGTGTTTTGTTATCCAAGGTGAGAGCCACTTGACTGTCAAGATCTGCCCTCAGCTGCACATTCACATCCTATACCTTACTCTCTAACGATGCCCACTGAGCATGTTGACGGCTCTGTCTTCTCTTTTTGATTTCTCACTTTCCTTCTCTCTCACATTACAAGACGCACACACACACACATACACACACACACACACTTTCACGGGAGTGTTATCAGAGCCATCTCACACAGTACCATGCGGTGCAGCAGTCATAAAGTTTGAAAACTGCTTTGCTGCTCCAAACTGCACTCTAGAGGCTGTTTTACACCAGAAAGCAGCAGATGGATGAGATTCAAGGTGAGACAGGAGAAAGAGCCATATTAGTCAAGTGGAGCAAGAGCTTAAATTATTTTAAGGTAAATCTGCACAACAACAACAATTGTTTTCACAGTAAACCTTAGGGAGCAACATGCTGTTGTGTATGAATCTACTTTTAATGTATGTTTTTTTTTTAATGCTTTTTGAGGGACAGCTCTAAGGTGGCCGACAAGGGCAAACGCACTACAACGGTGAAAGTAGAAGCGTGCTGCAGCTTCAGAAACGATGCAAAGTCAAAAACACATGAAAAGCCAAAACAAATACAACAAAGGAAATGGGCTGCAAATTAAAAAATGTGCTGCAGAACGCCAAAACAAGTATATTAACAAACAGCTGCAACAGAAATGATGCAAAGTCAAAAACACACAAACCCCGAAAACAAATGCAACAGAAAAACTGCATATCCAGTCAACACCAACGGAAGTTCTCCAGAGGCCAAATGTAAAGAAGAATATGTACATTTTTATGTCGCCTCTTTACTCCACTTTTCTTCCTGCTTCAATCAAAAACAAACACATTCTCTTGTCTGGTCTCTTTCTCTCAGGTCAAAAATCAAGCTGTTCCACTTAGCGCTCCCCCTAGAGTCTTGGAGAACTTCCATTGGTGTTGACTGGATATGCAGCGTTTTTCTGTTGCATTTGTTTTCGGGGTTTGTGCGTTTTTGACTTTGCATCGTTTCTGAAGCTGCAGCACGTTTCTCCTAATGGAAATGTTTTTGCCCTTGTTGGCCACCGTACAGCTCAGCCCCATTTGCTTCACAAACCTTAGATTACACTGACACTTTAAGAAAAAAACATTCTGTAAAATAAGGAACCCCAAGAAGGGTTGAGTCAGAAACAGTTCAAGTTAAATGATTTTAGGATCCCAAATCAACACAGTGGTCGGACCAGATTGCATCATTTCGAACAGCAACAAAACAGTATGAATTGACGTGACAAAAATAGTATCACACTAACTACAACCATGCAACTGTGTTCCTTTTGACATATCTATTTTCAAACAGCCGCTACATCTTGTGCTCTTTTCTCAAACACTCCATTACAAGGATGTGCTGTGTGCTTCTTCTTATCTTAACCACGTGGGCGTACCGTTTGACAGCATGCTGTTGACAGCCGGGTGGTGCCATGCTGCGCCATCTGGATGCCCTCAGGCTGGCACCTCAGCAGGGCAGCCAAAAGGGCCTTCATGTCTGGGCTGATGTTGCAACCCGAAGCCACCTTCATGACAGGCTCGGAGGGCAGGCAGGCACAGTGCCAGCTAACCGCTAACCACAATAATACAGATATTCCTGTTCACAATGTAACTAACAGCAGTATAAAGGACATCAGTTTCCTTTTGTCCTGCACTTGGTTGCAGCTGGTTGAGGTGCGTGTTTCAGGGTTTTTTCCTGGTTCAAAATGAGGCACAGGTGGCACCCTCAACTGTGATCTACTGAACTGCTTTGTTTTTTTTAGATAGGAAGAAACATTGGCCAGGTTTTACACAGATTCATCTTTTTCCTCTTGACCCTGAATCAGAATAAACAGTAGGGGTGTGAGGAATTAAAATGCATGTAAGCGTTAATTTATTATCTTTTATCACTCTGGATGATTCACAAGTTCTAAACATACATTCTTATAGTTACTGTTTCTCGTTGCTAAAACCACTATGCTGACAGAGCTGAAATGGTTGGTCTCTGTGATGCAAGCACTGCATGTGGTTTGGCCAAGTGTGTCTGCTAACTATAATGCTATGGAGGAGGAAAAAAATCATTCAACCAACTCGATCTTCAATGAAGGCATGTGTTTGAATGGATTTTCAATATTGATAATCTCCTGGAGGAGAGATATTAGGGATCTACTGGTTTTATTTGGATGCAATATGAAATATAATTCACAGTTGAGCTGACAACTGGTCCAGACCATAGACTGTATATAAAGAAGGACAACATGACAGCTCGCCAAAAGTGAAGCCAAGACATCTCGATCGCCCCCTGGTGGCTGGCTGCAGTATAGGTCATAAACCTATAGCCCCCTCCATGTTAGCGGATGGGACATGGGCCAAACTGAAAAATCAAAGTACATGCCAAATACTTTTTTCACAAAGATGGTTTCTGTCATTTTAGGTAGTTCATATTCAAGTGTTCATTTTTCTGATAAGGTTGGTTTTAATTAGTTATTTGATGCTATAAAAAGTGGGTGAGATGTCATGATTGACAACTTGTGGTGTGCTCGCGATTAATTCACGTGGTTGTATGAGCGGGACCTCGATAAAACGACATGGAAAATAACCAAATATATTAATGAAGGCAAGCCCCCTATTAGGAGTAGGTTATCAAGCTACATGTAATTTTAGATTGTGATATTGATGTATATTGTGATTTATATATAGTAAATGTTCTGGAAAATCAACAAAGACACTATTGTCTTTAATGTCATCACATTGATGCAAAAATCATAGAAATATTTAAGGCAGTCCTGTTCATTGATTTGCAACAGTGCCCCCAATGGCCTAACAAGTAAGCTACCTTAGTATAAATCACTGATGGTTGACAGATTTCTTGCATATATGCATATATCATCATATAGCCCAACCCTACCCTCCATTTATTATTGTGTGATTGTGTAGTCTTACACGACTGTCGCTGACAAGACAATGTCCAGGTGATGGATTTCCTTCGCTTTGAATGGACCACTGGGATTTCAATGAGTTATGGCTGCTTTACAGTCCATCTTCTTTTGTCCTCCATCTTTCTATAGGGGTGTTCATGTGTGTCCTGCAGGGTTTCTGTAGGAGCGTAACTGGTGGAACTTTAAAACGTGTCTGGCTTAAATCCACACACTGACCTATTCCCTCCACTCTTTGTTCAGCCTACCTCCCTAACAATGTGGAACCGCCACCCCCCTACTTCATTTCCTCCCCGCTTCCTGAAACGCAGGAAGTTGGGTGCTTTCGTCCACCCCAGGTTGGAGAAAGGGAGAAAACTGGGGAGGGTGGAACCACACCAAAGGTCACACTGACACCCGCCGCCATCCAGAGGGACAACCCCTCCCTGGATCTGTGGACAGTCTGCTTCCTTTGTTAAAAATGTGACATCGGCAGGGATTAAGAAAAACGTTTACTTTTACTTTCTAAATGATTTCAGTAGAAATGTGTTGCAGATGCAAACGTGAGTGCGCTGTGTACGTCAACCGTTGAGCGGTGTATGTGCAGCATCATTAATCCACCTTCAGTTCTCCTTCACTGCTCTTTGCTTCTTCCCACACACCCATCTTTTATTCAGCGCCGTGTGTCACTTCCTCCCACATCATGGCAGTGTGCGCGTGTGTGTGTAAGTGTCCTTTGAGGCTCTTCAAGTGGCTCTCAAACACAAAAAGGCAGTAGTTCAAAAGCGTTTGGACACAATAGCAGGGGCTCGCATGTGTAACCTGCAGTGTACTGAAAGAGGCCCTGTGATCTGAGGTATGCTCTATCTGTATTTAGCATTACATGGTGTTTTTTAATGAGATTTAAACTAAAGCTTTACGCCAACCGTGCTCATTTCCACAAGGTTTTTTACTGAAGCTTGCTGCTAACTGACCTTTTCTTCTTTACTTCCTCTCCTCTCATCACCCCCCTCAATTTCTCCTCACCTTTGCTCTCACCTCTTATTTTCCTTTCTCATATGCTCCTCCTCGCTTCCCCTCCCATCTCCATTTTCTTTTATAATTTTCTCGCTTTTCTCTTCCCCCTCCCTGTCAATCATGTTTCAAATCTCAGCACTTCATTTTCCACTCTCTTGTCCTTCTCGCCCTCTTCGCTCTCATTATCAGCCTGCCACTCTTCTTCGGTCTCTCCGCCTCTCGGCATTTGTTTCTCTTTCTCTCTATTAGTCTGTCTGGGTGTTGGTCCCTTCTGACCCTTCCTGTTATACTGACATCATCCAAGAAACCAGGAAGCTGCTGAAGGGGTCACCACCCCGCACTATTTTTTGAATGTGTTAAGTTTTAGCTTAGTGTTCTTGCCTGTATTGAGATTTTATGAGTTAGTATTATTTAAGTATCATTAGTTAATGATTAACCGAGACCAGAATATGATAATGATCATAACCTTATGTCAACAAATCTTTCGTTGAAGGTTGTTCAGGATATGAAATCACCTCACCAGGGCATCATAAAATTCAAGCAACCTTGGAGATATAATACTTGTCCACTGTTCAAACAACAGCGGTTCACTGTTGCACTAGCCAAAGCTATGAACACAAGGGCTGCAGACTCAGAAAACAGTGCAAGAATCAACCAACTCCCGACTCTTCTTTGTAAATTTCTTGTTTAAAATTTAACAATAAACTCGTGTTTCTGCCTGTGGGATTTAATCAGGGCAAAGAACTAGGACACAAAATTGATACTGATATATTCAGTGGTTTTACATAGCAGCCATCTGCCAGGCAACAGTGTCTGTGGCTGGTTCTGGTTTCTGCACTTACACGTCTAACAAGGGAGGATGGTGTTGATGTTTAGAGCAAAAATCAAAAGCTTGAAGGTAATATCTTAACGATAAGACATCCTTTTTGCCTCAGGGAAATGGGGATGGGCATTTTTCACTATTTTTTTGACAATGATTGATCAACTAATCAAGGAAATAGCCAATAGATTAGTCAATAATGAAAATAAGACATTTTTGCAGCACTAAAACGCACTGTTTCACTCTGTTAAACACTAGTTAGCCAGAAGCAGTCACACAGAAACATGCCAGAAATGTGGCATATGTTAAAATTAAAAATGAATTTAAAAAATGACATATCAGAAAGTTAACCAGAATCAAATAAATAAGACAATGGGGACGATTAGTCACTCAGGTCAGATCTGAACAATCTGATAACACTAATGTAAAGATACTAATAGCTTTTACACGAATTGAGACATGTAAAATTCATGAATTCATCTTTGGAGTTCAGTCACTTATAATCTGAAAATGCACCTTGTGTCAGAGAGCACCTGGTGGCAGATCGCTGCACCTGCAGCAGTCAGTGTCGGACTCAGAAGACAGATATTGTACAAACCTGCTGTCAGAGTTCATCAGATCACAGAATGCTCAAAGATCTTTTTCTTTTGCTTGTGATTTATTGCAGTTTCTATTGCCAGCTTCTGTGTAATCTGGTGGTTGACCCTAGGTGGTATGTGTGTACTGACAATGATCTAAAACAAATCTATACCTTTCTGCTGTGTTTGCTTAGCACATTGATTTACAAACCGCTGTTTACACAGCGCTGTCTGGTGCAGCAAACTGTCGGGCTAACAGATTGTTTTTCCATTCAGTTCAGTCCATTACAAGAGAGGTGGTTAACCCCTAAAGCCAAACCCACACATTTAACCTAAAAGTGAAAGGTGTCTGTCTATAATGTGCTTTAGTTATTCTGGAAAACATCATAGCCTTGTGTTCATTGCTTACTATTCTTAAAATACCGATGATTGCTGTATGTAAGAAATATCTGAACTAGTCCAGCTACTAGACAAACAGTATGCAGACTCCAAGTAAAATTGGTTTTGTACCAGAAGTGTATCCTGGTTGTCCAGGTTTTTTAAGGGTCTATAAATCCTCTTTAAATCAAATCTCTAATTTAAACGCTGGCTGTAAGAATAATGTTTTCTTTCCTCTTTTTTTCAGATCTGCCCATGGAGTACAATCCCTCGGATCATCCCCGAGCCAGCACTATCTTCCTCAGCAAGTCACAGACTGACGGTGAGCTAAACCTACTTTTGAAACTTTAACGGCCCCTTGGCTTGCAAATGAATCACTGCATGATAATCAGGTTTGTTTCTGGGCAGCATGTAAGACAGTGGCAGGAGTGGCAATAGTTCACAGTAAAGTAGGGCCAAAACATTTATAGGGATCGTTGGTGAGTGCGTTGAAAACTTGCAAGGTGTTTGCTAGGGCTAACGATTATTTTTGTTATGGATTATTTTGCCGATTATTTTCTCAATTAATCATTTGGTCTGTAAAACATTAGAAAACAGTGACAAACTTCCATCACAATATGTGATGATCTCATCAAATGCCTTGGTTTGTCCGACTAATAGCCAAAACCCAAAAGTATTCAATTTATTATAATGTAAGATCAAGGAAAGTGGAACATTTTCACATTTGAAAACCTGGAACAATCAAATCTTTGGAATTTTTGCTTGAAAAATAAATCAATCACAGCTGTTTGGAAAGAGTTTCTGATAGTCTTTGCTTTTGGTTGATTCAATTCGTAGCCCTCTGATGGCTGTAGGGCCACTATATGCGTTCTGTCTTGAAGAATGTGTTGTGCTATTTTAAAGCACTGTGAAATTATGCATGCCTCATCCAATATTAGTACCTTGATAAAACTGCACCAGTCTATTACAAACTAAGTAAGCACATCATGCTGCTTCGATACAATTCCACACGGCTTTCAAGTGTAAATCATGAAACCTGTAGTAATATTGACATCTCTAGAATGCATACACAGCTCAGATAGTTCCATCAAAGATCTTTATTGTATTTTTTATTATTCCCCAACTCCCTAAGGGCCACCATTCCCGACAAATCCTCACTTCCTTTGTTGGCCCTGAAACGCTCTATGCGCCTTTTGACCATTCGCGTTGACTGTATGTTTTTATCAACTGCCATTGATCCTCAAAAATGCGGCACCTGCTGAGAGACAGTCATTCAAAGAGCAGCGTTGGCAGATTGCACATTAAGCATTAACACGGCCTGCAAAAAGAATTTT
>VMKM01001317.1:150000-155499 GCA_008360985.2 Macquaria ambigua | reverse complement strand
TGTGCGTGCATGCAGACGTGCATATGTGTGTGTGTTCACACATGGAACCAATATTGAGGCCAGATGATCATTTTGCTACAACAAGACCTCTACACGCAATGCTAGCCAGCTACACACACACACACACCCACACACACACACACACACACACACACACACACACACACACACACACACACACACAGAAATGCATTGGGTACACCATTCTGGCAGCACTTGTGTAATTAGGAAGCTGATTGGTTAGATTAAATGTCCATCTGACCCCTGACCAATAGTTAATTTGAAAACCCTGCTTGCCTTCCCCTCTCCTCTGTCTCGTCTCTCCTTTCCTTCCCTCATCTCTTCTTTTAATCTGAGGTTCTTTCACACAATCAGGCCTTTTGCCTTGGTAATAGTGACTGATATAATTTGACAAACGAGAGAAAAGAGGCTGGAGAAAATGATGGCGAATAGTTTATGTAAAACTGCTTCCAGCAAATGACTGAAAGTAGATTGACAAATTACTTTTATCTGTTTATCAATCAGTTTATCCAGGCCATATAATGTGAAAATGTCCTGCTTAGCAGAAACACCTAATGAAGAACAATGTACATCTGTTCAACATATCAATTGAAAGAGTTTCTTTCATTTTCTTCTCCTTTTTTTTGTCCTTAGTGTTCATTCTTTTCTGTACAGATTAGGCCTTGTTCACAGATATGCGTAGTTTAGGAGAAACACTTTTGAACTTCCATTTCAGTGGAAAGATGCATCTCGTAGCATTATGGTTGGCAGGGGAATTGTGTCACAGCATGCAAGGTAGTTATTTAGTTAAGGTAGAAGTTATCTAACTTCTAAGGCGGAGCAGTACAGATCACCTGCCAAACCACAACAGCAAAACAATGAACAATAAGAAGCCCAGTTAATCCAATCTGCATTCCCGCCCACATTTTAGTTGCTGTCGTCTCTCCTCCCTCGTGACGTATCTAACATCTTTAGTGTGTCTTGTATTCCAGCCAAGTTTAAGTATGGAAGCTGGGAATCGTCATCACAGCAGCACACTTCCATCACTGCAACAAGAAAGTAGATTTCGTAAAGAATCTAAAGGTGCAGAACCTGTATTCACATTCACATCACATAGGCACACACACACTCGCCCCCACACACACACTCTTAAACCTATACAGTATATGCACACACGCTCACTGGCTCGACCAGTCATTTTGACACTTTAATCCACTTCACTTTAGGACATCTAGTCACACCTTACTTTGGTGTGTGTGTTAGAGAGAGAAAGAGAGTGAGAAAGTGTGTGTGTGTGTGTTTGTGAGCAGAGCAATGCCATGGCAACCTTGGCGGCCCAAGGCCATCTTGGCAAGGTAGCAATATGGCTCTGGGCACGTGCGCGTACAGCAGACTGTGCCATCCCAGTGTGTGTGTGTGCATGTGTGGATGGAATGTAGAGTGGTGATTTTCACCTTTAACTCTTGTCAGTTAAAACGCACATCCACCCTCAAACTTATAACACACTCACACACACCCACAGTGCCATGCATACTTGATATGGGGTGAAAGCTCGAGAAGGATATATCAGTTTTCTCTCTCTTCCTCTGTCTGTCTCTCCCTTAACTCCTCACTTTCTCTCTGTCTGCCTCCCCCTCTGTGTCCCCTGTGAGGTCTTCACTCATTAGGAATTCTCCACTGTGTGTGTGTGTGTGTGTGTGTGTGTGTGTGTCTCTGTGCGAGTGTGTTTATGAATTCTGCTCCACTGGCATGATGCATCTTGTATACCCAATTTCCCTTAAGACCATTTCTCTTTTGTTCTCTCTTTCTTTCTTTCTCTCTCTCCCTCTCTCTCTGTATCTGGCTGTACAACACAACAGGACCTGACACAACTCAGCACAGCTTCAACTGTTCAAGACTTGTTTGTTCCCACAGTATATATCGACTTGTATTGTGTTCCTGTGGTCGTGTGTAGCTCAGTGGATAGAGCCAAAGCTAAAGACATTATAGTCCGCTTGTGCTGTGAGAGCCTTGTTTTTGTTCTGTCTTTACGGCTAAGAAGTTTTGATGAGAGCCATAGAGAGACCGAGTTTGCTCAAGTTACACTTTGGGCTCCACGCCACTGCTTCTCCAGTACATCGATAGGTGCAAACCTACATCAGGTGTTCTCACATACAACACAGATGAGACTCTTTAGTCACAAAATGAATCCTGAAAGATTCCATGTTTTAATGCAAAAGTTGGAATTTATAAAAACAAAACTGACAACACAGTGTTCACAGTTCTATAGAAACTGACCGATGTGCAGAAACTTTTTGGAGACTGCTAGAATTGGTGACACTGATGGAATGAAAATAACACACATAAAGCCATATGAGCCTCCTTAATTTCACTCCATATCAAATTGCACAGCCCTCTAATAATTATACTTCGTATGTTGTCAAATGTGAAATCCAGGCCTGAACATTTCATTTCTTTTCATTTCAGAAGGCACTACTGATTTGAGACAGTACAGTAGTGATGCAGTGATAAATGAACAAGCAATCATTATAAAGTAAACCACATAAAAAACAAAAACAAACGAGAGATGTCAGTGTCATGCAGTGACCAAAAAGGTGAGAAAACACTCAACAGATACACTGATTCACAGATACAACATTCACTTTATTCACAGTCTGATGGCAGAAAAAGAACCAAATATACTAATAATCAACCTGTAATGCAAGTATGATACCCTCTGTTGATGCGTTGTTGCCGTAGTACTGTGCAGCAGTTTATACAAAGAACTTTTGGGATGAAACACTTGCTCTTGTTCTAAAATCTCCTTTTCACATAAGAGCTCTGATTGTGTGACAGTTTAGAAATAGTTTTGCAATCGTTTTTTAGTGCGATTTTTACCTGTACATTTTTAAATATTTGTATTTTGGGCTGTGAGAGGTTAAAATCTGAAATTTAAGCTCAATGAATATGACAAGGGGCATTTATAGTCAATATAACCAACTAAATTACACTATGCAATTAATTGATCAACTGTTTTTCTCTTTTCCGTTAAGGAACACTATTATCTACTCTACTGTCCAGTTTGTTAAAATCCAGTGTTTTTATTGGTGCATGTTCATAGTCTTTTACTTGGAAATCTGTCCTTTACATGTGTGATGTGACTCATACTTACAGTATAGGAGTTAAACATAATTTTAAAATGCTTTTGAGAATTGTGTGTTATTATTTAAAGACAGGAACAAGATATATTGTGAAAGGAATGAAGAGGGGATTATATTGAGAGAGAGTACTTTGTGCTGTTAAACATCAGTTTAATAATTGCGTAATTTGTGTATGTGTGTTTGCATGATGTGTGCGTACTGTTACTCGTGCTGTTGCTTGACGGTGCGTCATTGCTGCAGATGTTTGGCTTCTGAGGTTGTACAGACATACACACACACACACACACAGGCACGCACACATTCACACAGTCAGGTCCCCTAGTCCCATCTATCCTGTTCCTTAATAGACCAGGTGCAGCCAAACAATGGGTGTGTGCACGCATGCCCCTGTGGGTGTGTGTCTGTGTACGTGTGTCACTCTGAACTACTTCTGTGCTCACATGTCCTTCTCAAGTTGTCTTTATGATTTTGCTGCATAAACATCTAACGACTGGATGTAACTTATAAAAGGAGATCTCACAAAGCACACACATTCACTCACACAGTTTCTATTGTGTCTGGCTCTATCTGTAGTCTATGTTTGTTTCCTATTAGAGGAAAACATAGCAACTGGCCTCATGTGTCCACTTGCACCAGAACAGCACAATTACAACACTGTTATCTCCTCTCTTCTCAGGAATGTTGGAACCATGATCCATCTTTCCAACTGTAACGGGATATTCTTCCGTTATTTAAGCCAAGTCTGATAGGATCCACTTCCAGTCGTACATTTATTCTTGCATTTTGGGTTCAGGTCACCGAGATAACCAAACCCATTTTAGAGAGAAAATCCTCTTGGAAAGTGGATCCACGGTATTCCTTTGATCTAACACAGCTCACTGATTAAGAACAACTCTTTCTCTCAAAGCCACAGACCTGAGAGTCGCTGCTTTAATGTGTGATGCTACCAAGAGACTTGTGTACGCTGACAATGAATAGAAGACTGACAGAAAAACAGTAGTGGAATAGTGGAATTTATTTCATCTCTTTAAAGTCTACTTGATCTTAAAGGCTAATTATTACTACTTGGATCTTATTTTCATAGGTTTGTTCACCATTTCTATTAATAATAATAACACTGTAACAGCAGTGTCCAACAGGTCAAGAAACACAATCTTGCAAACTTTAAACAAAGGTTAGCCAAATCTATACTTATAACCTATAATTGTTATTCAAACTTTCCATTTTAAACATCAGTTTATATTTCAACCTGCCTTACTTACTGAAGTCGTGCGCAAGGTCAGTTTGAGGGTTTATTGGCAACATTTCAGGTACGCTCACTTTTAGTTTTACCTTTAAGTAGAGGAGTTAAGTTAATCTGGCTAAACTGTCGGCTTGTTTACAACCTGCATGATTGTCTGACAGCTCGTATTTCTAGCCCTGAATTTTTTATTTTATTTCTGCAATGTCGCAGTGTTCTTAGATCTCAGCAATTACTTTGATGAGTACGGTGTTATCATAACTGATAGAAATGCTCGCAAAATCTATATAAATAAGACAAAAGTCATAATAAACTGGAATTATCCTTTAAAAGTAATCTAAAGGTGCCCTGTGGAAATGTTCATGCAAACAAATAAAAGTTACATTTACATTTTGTGTTTTTTACCAGGTGTTCAGTCAATTTATTTCTTGATTTAAAAAATCACACTTTCCAGTGTTTTAATATTTTAAATAGTGCATTGTTTACATCTATTTCTGCTTGCCAGCAGTCTTGCTCTTCACTGCATTTGTTGGCGCATCGCTGCATTTGTTGGCACATTACTGCCACCAACTGTCCATCAATGGAATGGCGCAAAATCAATGGAATAAAACGGAGACCCTCTAATAAAACATAGCTCCATAGCCCTACTAGTGGTCAAAAACTCAACATGGTACCTTTAACCACTGATTGTAGTTACATTGTGGCTCTAAGTTGGATTTAATTAGTTGAAATTAACCGCAATTATGACAATGCTACATAGTAAACAGTTTGACTTAATGATTTAATGTGTTTTATGCCATAAACAGTTAAATGTTATATACAACCACACATGTATGAAAAGGCACACACACACACACATACCTTGCACAGATGAACATATGTGAAAGATCACCATTATTTAAAGCCCCCTATTTGCAGATCAACCAGGAAACAAGTGTTACATTACCTCAAGACCTCCGAGAGAGTGAGCAGTAGACAGAGGAAGAGAGAGAAAAGAAGAGCGCCAAAGAGACAAGAGTAAGAGTCAGAGAGACAGATAGAGCAGGGAGAGACGACAAAGACAGGAAGATGAGAGAGAAGGGAGAACGAGTAGAGAGAAATAAAGGCAGACAGAGAGAG